>JABGLZ010000424.1:0-22837 GCA_014705045.1 Colletotrichum theobromicola | reverse complement strand
GGTCGACGCAATAAAAAAAAAAAAAAAGTTCCCGGGCAGGCGTCGATGAGGAAAAAAATTTCAGGCAAAAGCTCTTCTACCTGGACTTCACCTTCTCTGTACAACCTCTCTCCCTCCAATACAACCCTCATCTCTTCCCCCCTCCCCATTCCCTCGATACCCGAACAAGACATTCTCAAGTCAACGGTCCTTTGATTCCTTTGACGTTTTAATTCTTCTGCAGTACAAGTCCGAACGACGGCACCCTTTTCACTTCTTTTAACGCATCACTTCACACACCAGCAAAATGGCCCAGCCTGTCGCCCTCTACGGTCTGGAGATTCCTCCCGGCGATGTCCTCATCCCCGCCTCTCCCGACTTCCCTGCCACCGTAAGTATCTACTTCGCCTCTGGGCTTACAGTCTGGGAGGCACCAGCGCGCGAATCGCTGCTGGGTTGCTGGTTGCGCCCGGCGCATTCGCTTCACGACGGTTACTGATTGTGCAATTGCAGTTCCGCATCACCATGGCCGCCATTGATCCCACCGAGGCGCCCGAGGCTGACAGTGAAGGAAACATCCCTGCCGTCCCCCGCTCCACCCTCCGCCTGGTCAAGCAGCGCTTCGGCGACGACCTCGAGGAGGACGGTGATGATGAGATTGACGAGGAGTACATGAAGGCTCTGATCGCCGCCAACGACGACGAGGACTCTGATGATGATGACGATGACGAGCCCAACGGCGGCCCCAGCGACCCCGCCAAGTCCAAGAAGCAGAAGCAGGCCGACGCCCTCAAGAAGCTGATCGAGGCCGCCCAAGAAGAGGAGGACTCCGACGAGGAGATGGACGATGCCAAGGCCAACGGCAAGAGCAAGAAGGGCAAGGCCAAGGCCTCCGACGACGACGAGGATGAGGAGAGCGAGGAGGACAGCGACGACGAGGACGGCCTCGATCTCGAGAACTTTGTCATCTGCACCCTCGACACCGAGCGCGTAAGTTGCGCCACAACCCACAGACACCATCCAGGGCCCCCGCTAACAATGTTACACAGAACTACCAGCAGCCCCTTGACATCACCGTCGGCGAGGGCGAGAAGGTCTTCTTCGTCGTCTCTGGTACCCACACTGTCCACCTGACCGGCAACTACGTTATCGACGCCGAGGAGGGCTCCGACAGCGAGGACGACGAGGACGAGGACGGCGAGTACGACCTCTCCCCCGATGAGCTCGAGTACGCCATGGGCGAGGTCTCTGACGAGGACAGCGATGACCTCGACGACACCGCCGACCCCCGCGTCATGGAGATCGACTCCGACGACGAGGAGGCCCCCAAGCTGGTCGAGACCAAGAAGGGCAAGAACAAGCGCGCCGCCGAGAGCCTCGACGACCTGATCGCCGGGAGCAAGGACGAGTCCAAGCTGTCCAAGAAGGACAAGAAGAAGCTCAAGAACAACAAGGGCGAGGCCGTCGCCGCCGAGGAGAAGTCCACCCCCAAGTCCGACAAGAAGGTCCAGTTCGCCAAGAACCTCGAGCAGGGCCCTACCGGGTCCGCTGAGAAGGCGAAGCAGGCTGGCAAGGTCGGCGTCAAGGTCGTCCAGGGCGTCACCATTGACGACCGCAAGGTCGGCTCTGGCCGTGCCGTCAAGAACGGCGACACCGTCGGTGTCCGCTACATCGGCAAGCTCGACGACGGAAAGGTCTTCGATGGTAAGTTCAGATGACAGTTGTGCTACAGTTTTCGGTATGTGCTAACTTTGTGTGCAGCCAACAAGAAGGGCAAGCCTTTCTCCTTCAAGGCCGGCAAGGGCCAGGTCATCAAGGGCTGGGACATTGGTATCCTCGGCATGACTATCGGTGGCGAGCGTCGTCTGACCATCCCTGCTCACCTTGCCTATGGCTCCAAGGGCCTGCCTGGCATCCCCGCCAACAGCACCCTGACCTTCGACGTCAAGCTCCTTGAGATCAAGTAAACGCCTTGACGACACGCCCGCCTTCGGCGAAGAGACGCCGACTGAGGGTGCCCTACTGTACACATACTTGCCCGGCATGTCCACCACGAAGATGGCTTGGACGAGCTGGGCACCGGCGTCCAGACGATGACTTTCCCTTATAATGATGTGTGTTCGCGGGACTCGCGAGCATATGCTTGCGCCGTGCCGCAATGGAGAGTCTCCGACCTGTGGCTATCTGTGAAGATCTGCAATCATCACTTTGCGGGAAGCAGATTTTGTTGGATGGGATGACGAGGCGAGGACTTACACTGCATTGGTTGGCGTACCACAAAAGAGTTTCCGTTATAGGAATTTTTCGCACCGGTTATGGTTTCTTCCGGTCGGTCTGTACTTAGTTTCGGTTTCCTAACGAAAAGATTTCCTTACTGTTTCGAATTCGATGCTTGGCTGTTGCTCCATTCGTCTTGTGATGTTTCGGTAGGTGGCTAGTTGCCGTGGAAGCACGTCTATTTCCGCCAGGAGAAGCGGCGACTTGGCCCCTGGCTGCCATCTGCTGAACGCGGCTGGACTATTTATCTTGCCATCTGCCTGTGGCTTTGAACCTTGCACAACATCAACGTCCACAGACACGTCGCCGGATCGAGCACCCCCATAGCTGGTCGGCTTTCCGTCTCTCTTTTTGGTCTCTGCATCATTCATACAGATCGTTTACCAGCAAACTTATACATCACGCCAGATACCCAATCGTCACCATGGAAGCCGCTCCTCGCCGCAGCAACAGCACTCCGCTGTACACCGCACCCCTTCCATCTGTTCATCTGAGTCCAATCCACGCCAAAGCAAACTACCCGATAAAACATCGCCATGAGAACGGGACAATGATCCGCAGAATCCAGACCTGGGCCAAACTCAGTTTCTCCTCTACAGCAGGTACAGCCTTGCCTGGTACGTGACACGTCTCGCGATGGACGCTGACGACAATGCAGGCCTCAGATCAAGCGGCGGCAGCAGCAGTTTCTCTCGCTTGTTCCAGAATCCAAGGGTCCCGACCCGGATGAACGGTGACCGCGAACAGAGCCCTCGCAGGATCGCGGCCGCCGAAGAGACCTCGCAGAAATCGCAAGAAGACGACGCTTTGCCGGTCCCGCTCCAGCCAGATGACGTTGAGAGGGTTCGAACCATTGAGAAGGTCGCCGCGGCCAAGATATACTTGGAGAATTACTAGGAGGAGTTCCTTTCTCCTCATGGTGCGCAACAGGGGCCACTCGAGCAGCGTCGACAGCGTGTCGCAGAGCTCTGGAGCTACTTGCATAACTCCGGTCTATCCAACTGGGAGATTCGAAAGCAGATGAACATGTGCCTCAAGCAAGAATCCAATAATCTCCGCCAGCAAAGAGTCGACAAAGCTCAGAGCTGCAGGCCGATCTTGTCCTCATGGTCGACAAATGCATCACGAGGCAGCGAGCATCCCCATGGACTGCGCGTTGACGACTTCAGGACCATGAGTATCCTCGGCAAGGGTAGCTTTGGTGTGGTGAAGCTCGTCCGAACGCTCGTTCAAGATGAGTGCGTTCGAGATAGGTACAAACATGCCGTGTACGCCATGAAGGTCATTCGAAAGTCGGACATGATCCGAAGCTGTCAAGAGGGTCACTTGCGGGCGGAAAGAGACTTCTTGGTCGCCGCTTCAGATTCCAAATGGTGAGTTTGTCTCTCGACGACATGCTCATTGTTTCTCAACCAGGAATGCTAATGCTCTGCCAGGATTGTTCCCTTACTGTTCAGCTTCCAGGACATCGCGAATCTGTATCTTGTCATGGACTACATGCCTGGGGGCGACTTCCTGGGCTTGCTGATTCGAGAAAAGGTACTCAGCGAGTCACGAACACGGTTCTATGTTGCCGAGATGATACTCTGTGTCGAGGAAGCGCACAGGCTGGGCTGTATCCATCGGGACGTCAAGCCGGACAACTTTCTCATTGGCGCTGATGGTCATCTCAAGATCTCAGATTTCGGCCTTGCGTTCGACGACCATTGGTCCCACGACACTTCGTACTACAGATGGCAACGGCAAGGGTTGCTTTCGAAACAGAGATTCGCCCTCAACGGAGACTCTGAAGATCGGAAGTCAACCTCGGAACAAGCACAAAAACAGAGCTCATGCCAGCAGACCTTCACACGCCATGAGCCACCTTTCCACGTTGTCCAAGGCAGCAAGCTACTCCTCAAGGAGCGACTGGGGCAGGAGAACACGAACAAAATGAATCTGCCGCGTGGTTCCTCAGACTGCCTTTTAGTCGATGATCTTCTCAGCTGGAGAGCCACTGCCACGCGTCGGTCGCATGCTCGCTCCGTGGTGGGCACCAGCCAGTACATGGCTCCAGAGGTCGTCATGGGTGAGAAGTATGATGGAAGATGCGACTAGTGGAGCATCGGAGTCATTCTTTATGAATGCCTCTACGGGTATACGCCGTTCATCTCTGACAAGGGTCGCCAGTACACCAAGAAGAACATCACTGTGAGTGAACGTGGCCTTGGATTAAGTGCCATTGCTGACACCGGACAGAGATTCAGAGATGTCTTGGTCTTTCCCGAGGAGGTGCAAGTATCAGAGGCATGTGAACACCTGATTCGTTGCTTGCTTGAGGAGAAGGATCGCCGTCTTTCTTCACCTCAGTATCGCGATGGTCGCATTCGGCGTCAGTACGTTTTTTCGAACGATGCTTCTGACATCAAGAAACATCCTTGGTTTCAAGGGATCGAATGGTCTCAATTGCGTGAGCGAACGCCACAGTGGCTGCCCCGAATCCGCGGCAACGTCGACACTCGTTACTTCGAAGAAGACGAGCCCATCAGTGACTGGTCCGAGTCATCAAGCTCTGTTGCTGATGTCCAAGACGTGGTAGACGAGAACGGGGTCATCACAGACCGAGCCTGGCATAAACTAAAGAAATCCTTCGAGGCTTGTCGTTACAGATCAGACCACTTCGCCTTTTTACTGAATGCCATCAAGCGGCCGTACGACTCAACACGACTCAAGCAAATCGATCGCGACATTGACGATGGTTTCTCGCTTAGTTCCGAGGGGAAGAATGGCTTGAAAGAGTATGTCAGAAGGTATGGTCAAAAGGAACGCAAGCGACCCAGAGACATGCTGCTCAGGGACCCGGACACGAAAGACGAAGTGATGCAGCTGAGAAAGCAAACGGCATTCCTGGGGTACTCGTGGCGAAAGCCTGGCACTCTCCAGCCGGTTTCTGCACAATACGATGTCGAAACTTACGACGCCGTATCACAGGGCGGACTGTACGGGTATGCACCCTTCCCGCAGATTGGAAGTCTACAACCGGCTCAAACGTTTTGATCTGAGGTGGCTGTTGGTGTAATGGCGTTTGATGAGGTGAACGAACAGGAGGTATAGGATAAAAATAAGTAATAAACATTATTGTGTATTCATAGGTTTTACTATCATTGCCATCGATGCCATTCCGGGGTCGCCGCTTACAGGGGCTTTTCAAACTCTGAAGGCTTCCTAGAACCGTAGAGAACTTTGTCCTTGGCATTGGTCATTTCCCATTCGAATTCCTTGAGAGCCCTCAGCTCTGTGTTGAAGAATAGCAATGACATGAGGCCATCAATGACTCCAGCAACCAGCCCGAAGCTGCTCAAAAGCATCAGGATGAATGACACGGCGTTGCGCTTACTCCACCACACGCCTAAGAGACAGACCAAAAGAACAGCGATCCAGAAAAAGAAGTGCATGCCCCTGTTATAACGCTGCTTCTCCTCGCGTGTTACGTATTCACGCACCGCCGAGAGTATCCTGTCGTACTCGGCATCGGAAAGAGACAGGCTCTGCGCGATGAGAGGTTCAAGCTGCACAGACAGCCTGGAATTCCGGCGGCGGAAGCTGGTGGGCTGATATGACAGCGTCGCCTCGACGGAGAAGTGGTCGCTCAGAGAACAGCCCAGGGTGGGGTGAGGCTCTACCATGCCGACTTCCGCCTCCTTGACGGACCAACCCCAGCCGTTTGAGTCCGCGGGGGCGCCGAAGAAGATGTAATCCAGCCGCTTGCCTTTGACGTCGATGGTGCCCGGCGGGATGACGACGGGCTGTTTCCCCTCGCCGAGCTTCTTCTGGAGGTGCTTGGGCCAGCGCCAGGTGTTGAAGGAGCCGTCCGAGGTGGCGCCGTTCTCGTGGAGGTTGAAGTCCGCGGTGGGCGGCGGGCGGCCACGGGCCTTCTCGAGGGGGTCCTCGGCCGCGCCGAGAGACGAGTCCGGGTGGAGGACGCGCCAGACGTCGCGGACGGGGGCGTGGGCGGTGATGATGCGGTGGGGGAGGCTGAGGGGCCGCATGTTGAAGTCGCCCATGGCGAGGACGAGGTGGCCCTTGTCGGCGGCGCCGCGGAGCAGCTTCGACATCTCCCAGGCCTGGGCGAGGCGGTGGGCGAGGTAGCTGTCGCCCGGCTGGTTCTCGGTGTAGGGCGAGTGGGTGTGCGTGTTGAAGATGCTGACCGTCTGTTCCCTCGTGGCGGCGATGTCGTCCTCGCCGGCGGCGACGGGGATGCGGATCTGCGCGCAGGCGATGCCCTTGCCGACGTACCAGTCGCCGCGCCAGAAGGCCGTGGGGCGCCCGTTGAGGGGGTAGCGGAACATGGAGGACTCCTGGATGGGCCAGCGCGAGAGGATGGCGAGGCCGCCGCCAAAGGGGCCCGAGTAGTAGAACTTGGCGTAGGGGAGGATGGGCGCGAGGGTGAGGCGGATGTTGTCGAAGTCGGCCGTCACCCAGCACTCCTGCAGACAGACGATGTTTGGCGGTTTCGGGAGGGAGAGGATGCGCCGGCCGATGGCCTCGAGGCGGGCGGCGCGGAGGGTGGAGATGTACTTTAGGCCCCAGCAGTTCAGGGTCAGGAGGCGGAGGTCGTTTGGGTTCTCCATCTTGTTGTTGGTGTTGAGGTCGTGTAGATGGATGTGTTCGGATGGGGGTGAGTTGTGTTGCTTGAGAAGTTGGGCGGATTCGTACGGGTTCTCCATCATGATGGTGGTGGCGGCGGCGGGATGAGTGTGGGTGTTAGTGGGATGGGAATGGGGATGAGTTGATGTATCTCAAGAAGCTGAGAGGAAGCGCGGGTGTGTTATGAGGATGAGTTAGTTGTGTTTAAAGATCTAGACGCATGAAGGCGTAGATGGATCCGGTGCAGTCAAAGGTGCGCCGCATGATCCGAAGTAAACAATGCAAAATTTTCTTCAACTGTTCGAGAATGACCGAGCAATTCTTGGCCACCAAGTATTAAGCTTCAACAAGATGAGATGAAGCCATCCCGCATCGATCGCTCTGACTCTCCGAAAATGACGTTGCGCCGTAGTTTGTTTTGTTTGCTCCGTCGGCTGCCGGCCGGGGTTCTCGGGAGGGCCCCAGTTTTTGTCGTGCACCTCAACGGCACTGCTCCACCAGCCAAACCCGCCATTGACCAATCGGCAGCCGCAGTGTCGCTGCAGCATACCCAGGCCTGCTCCATTCCTTCTAGCGTCCGCCAGCTGACCCTCTTGCGACCCGTGCGGTAGGTGGGGACGAGGCTGACAGTGCGATTTACCACCGCCAAACGTCAGGCCCCCTGCTCCCT
Organism: Colletotrichum theobromicola; assembly: GCA_014705045.1. Lineage (NCBI taxonomy): Eukaryota > Fungi > Ascomycota > Sordariomycetes > Glomerellales > Glomerellaceae > Colletotrichum > Colletotrichum theobromicola. The sequence continues at coordinate 15,285 of JABGLZ010000424.1, read as the reverse complement.
GCTCCCTCGGCTGCTTCTTACTGCTGCTTTCCAAAAGTTCATGTCCATCGTCGCTTTCAGCCTTGTCCTCTGCCTCTTTCCCTTGCCGCTCGGCAGTTCCTCTTTCAGTTCACCTTCTTGCCCTCGACACCGACATCCTCCTTCCACAACCTGCGGCTTCTCCGACCCAACAAGATCCCGACGCGACGAGCGCGAATGGTGTCCCAGAAAAAAATGCCAGACCTCAACTCCCCAGCTCTCTCGACGCCCCTCCCCGAGCCGCCCCCGAAACGTCGCAAAGTCCTCGACCAGACAGCAACCCCCCGCTACAGCTCGCCCGACGAGCTGACTGTCACCGGCGACGAGCTGGCCGCCTCCGTCGCCGCGAAACGCACAAAGACAACCCACCGCCGCCGCCTGTCCACCCAGCGAGCCCGTCCTAGCATGACGCCTAGCAGGTCCCCAAGCGACGACGAGCTCAACGGGGCGTACTACTCCCGCTCCTCCCGCTCACGCTCCCGCTCCCCCCGCTCCCCGACCGCATCGCCCTCGCGCTCCCCGACGCCCGCCTCCACGTCCCGCGGCTCTTCCTCCTCCCCGCGGAGCCTCGCAGACAATGTCGACCGCAGACTACGACTCTCGCCCGGCGCCGAGGACGCGGAAGTCACGACTGGGGGCGCAGCCACCCCCGCGACACCGGCGGCAGCTCCGCGCAAGGGCCCCGTGCGGCCAACGTATCGCGAGACGCGCGTGCTGAGCGGCCACGACGGCAAGCCCGTGTCGCAGGTACGGATATCGCCCGACGGCAGGTGGATCGCGTCGGCGTCGGCCGACGGCTCGCTCAAGATCTGGGACGCCGACACGGGGAAGCACATGGACACGCTGGTGGGCCACATGGCGGGCGTCAGCTGCGTGGCATGGAGCCCGGACAGCGGCACCCTCGCGTCCGGCAGCGACGACAAGGCGATCCGGATTTGGGACAGGGTCACGGGCCGGCCCAAGGTCACGGCCAAGGGCATGGGCGGCCTGGCGGCTAAGGAGGGCAGCAGCGGCCACAGGCCGATGCCGCCGCTGCTAGGCCACCACAACTACGTGCACTGCCTGGCCTTCTCGCCCAAGGGCAACATCCTCGCGAGCGGGAGCTACGACGAGGCTGTCTTCCTGTGGGACGTGAGGGCGGGGAGGTTGATGAGGAGTCTACCTGCGCACAGCGACCCCGTGAGCGGGATCGACTTTTGCTGTGACGGGACCTTGGTCGTCAGCTGTTCAACCGACGGACTGATGTGAGTTACTCTCATCGCAAGAGAATCATGTGAGATGCTAACGAAAGAGTAACAGCCGTATCTGGGATACATACACAGGCCAATGCCTGCGCACTCTCGTCCACGAAGACAACCCCGCCGTCACATCCGTCTGCTTCTCGCCCAACGGCCGCTTCGTCCTCGCCTTCAACCTCGACAACAGCATCCGCCTGTGGGACTACGTCTCGGGCGCGGTCCTGAAGACGTACCAGGGCCACGCGAACAACAAGTTCGCCATCGGGGGCTGCTTCGGCATCGTGCCGGACGAGGGGGCCTTCATCGCTTCGGCCAGCGAGGACGGCGAGATTGTGCTCTGGGACGTGGTCACCAAGGAGGTCGTCCAGAGGGTGCCCGCGCACCGGCAGGACCGGGACGGCAAGGGGAGCGTCTGCTTCTGGGTCGATGTGCACGGGGACAACATGGTCAGCGCGGGGCAGGACGGGTCCATCCGGATCTTTCGGAGGGTGGTCGCCAACGGCGGCAGTGATGCTGTTGTTGATGGTGCCTTGACGAATGGGCACGCGGAGGCTGCTGCTGACAAGGTGGACGAGGCGAGCAGCACGGAACCGCCGATAAAGCAGGAGGAAGACATGGAGATGGGCGGGACGTGAAGAGAGGACTGAACGATGATGCTGTGTGTGAAGGGGCGCGACAACATACAAGACTCCAAAATGAAGTCTCCCCGCATCAGCTTGGTGCGATCCCATGATTTACTACTATTATTACCAGCTACCACATTTGATACCACGGAAATGCAAAAGGAGCTATCTGCTCGGGTTCAGGACAAAATTGAGGAGAAAAGCTTTCTTCGTTGCATCAAGATGCAATGTGCCATGTAATCTACCATGCTGTGATAATCAAAACAATTTGGCCGACCGCCGTGAAAACTCCTTGCGTGTCCCGCCTCCAATGACGCAGCGGAACTAGACAGCAGCAGATGGAAATGCGCAAAAAGTCTATCCGACGGGCCATCACTGAGGGGGGAAATAATTCTAGCCACCAATGTACTCCATCCCATCCCCTCCCTCCTCTCTCTCTCTCTCTCTCCGTTCATTGCTGACCTCACGAAAGCGATATCCTTGCTTTCTTCTTTTCATAGATGGCTCAATCGTTTGTACACACAAACAGTTGACCTCCGCCCCTCAAATCGTCTCCCATCCGCCGTTGTTGATCTCCGCTTCCAGCTTTCTACTTATGAAGCTGGGGATGCCGTGGCTGAGGAACGTATTTCTCAGCATCGAGTCGTAACGCTTCTGGTTCAGATACAGCTGGCGGCCGTGGCGCAGTCCGAGATCCGTCTCGCCGTACTTGTCAATATAGGGCGCGCTACTAAAGGAGCCCGAAAGTCGGAAGAGGTAAAAGATGCAGCACTTGCGAATGTTGAGGAACAAGCCAACGTTCTTCTGACACCTGGACGCGATTTCAGTCAGCAAGGGATTCGGGAAGGGGTCAAAACTCTAGTCACTCACTTTCGCATATGTTGCTGCGAGCCGCCAATTCTCTGGGGCTCGCGGTCTCCGGATGACGTCTCCTCCTTGAGGCAGCAGACCGCCTGGCCGCAAAAGACTTCACCACAAAGAAGGCAGATCATGGGGTCGGAAACGTCCTTGCCGGTAGTAGGGCACTTGCGCTTGGTGGCCTCTTCTATGAGGGCATCGTAGTTCTTCGGCAGTCCCACGAGCTCGAAGATGCCGGGGTGGCTGATCAGGGCCGTGCTTGGAAGGTTGCCATCGATGTCTCCAGGCCACGTGATCTGGTGCCTGATCCAGCCGCTGACGAGACCCGTGGTCGAAGCTGGCCAGCCGCAAGATGGGCCATGGTCAGTAACCGCGGCGCACATCTCATCGAACGACGGGACGCGGAGGGCTTCAGTCAGACGCTCCAGCTCGTCCGCATCGGGTTGAGGAGAGACGTGGCTGTTGAAGTCGATGCCGTACTTTACGTAGAGAAGAACAACGCTCTTCCTCAGGAAGGTCAAGGCGTACTTCTTGGCAAAGGTGTAGTAGCCCTCCAAGTTGTCCAACTCGGGCTGGCTAAAACCGCGGTTGTCACCCAAATCCTTGGGCATCTCGTGGTGGGACACATTGATCTCCATACCGACCTTGGTGATGGCAAGGCAGAACTCGGCAAAGTTCTTGAGCGCGGGATCTTGCGTCTGCTTATTGAGAAGATGTCCCACCCAGACGGATACTGGAATGTTGCGACCCATGTGGTAGACAACCTTGACAATTTCTGCGAGGTAGCACAGTCGCAGAATATGCGCAATGTCAAAGTTTTGAGCGGGAATCAGACCGAACACGCACTCTGTGAAGAAGACAAAGGGGTCTTGTCCCAACAAAGGCGTATATGTGTCGATCGGTCTGCTCACAGTCTCGGTCTCTTGCCCAAAGTACTGAGAGGCAAAAAGCTGCACGTGCTGGCGCTCGCTGTTCTTGCGGAACTCTTGCTCTATCAAGTTGTCGCCGCCCGCCTTGAGGCTTCCGGTTGCAATGTAAGAGGTTGCCGTCTCAGCCAAGATGCGCAGGTGCGTCAGGCTTTGTTCGGGAATCTTCTCGAGCAATGTCAGGCCGTATTGTGCCTCCACACCTCGCTGCTGGATCTCTGCAGCAGAAACCGAGAAGCCGACTAGCTTGGCAAGGATGTCACTGTGCACCAACTCATTCTTCTCTCTCAGGTCACGAGGGGCGTACTTGTAGCGAGACTCGAAGACGTTGGATGTCATGGTATCGCGGAGACGACGGTAGACCCGAACCAATTCGCCGACGATGGTTGAACTGTTGCTTGGTAGCGACCGGCGGTTTGAGACTGGCGTGCTGGCTGCCGGGAAGGCAGTCGTCAATGGCGTGTTGACAACAACTGAGTCGAGACCCGAGTCGTCGGCCGACCAAGCTTCGTCAACTAACTGTGATGCCTTCTCCGCCAAGGAGCTGGTGACATGCCCATCTGTGTACTTGGCAAACGACGCTTGCACTTCGTCCGGAGGACGGCTGGCACCGAGAATGTAGTATCCTGACTTCATCTGAGTGTCAAGGAAGTCTTTGAAGATATGCTGGGATTGCAATGGGCCAGGGAATGACTCTTCCTGGCCCTTCCAGATGATGGGCAGGAATGCGTTGCCGAGGGCTTTGCACAGAGGGCAGACGAACTCCTGTCTCTTAAGATTCTCCGGATGATGACGTGCGATCTGATGGTGATGCCGGCGATTGGTCGCGTCGAAGTACACCTCGAAGCAGCTGAAGTGCATCATATGCCCACAGCCGGTAGAGACGGGTCCAGGACGCGACAAGTTTGAGGGGAACCCCTTGCCAATAGTCTGGCGTTCTGCAGCAAACTTTTCGCCCTTGGCGTTGACCTTGACAACTTCCTCGCGGTTTTCGTGGGCAACACCAAAGGGACGGATATCCTCCGCGGATCGGTCCAGATTGGAGGGAGTGTGGAAAGCTTCCCGCACAAAATCAGGATCTTGCAAGTCGGTCTGTCTGAGGACCAGGCTTTCATTGAAGAGAGCAAACGTTCCGTAAAGTCGCTTATCGTCAGTGTCTTCCTGGCACAGGATGCAAGTCCCTGTAGGGTACTTCCAGTTGTTCTTTCGATCGACGTTTTGCTCGACCTCATCCTCGTCCTCGAGGTCGGAACCCCAATCAATATTGCCTTGGTTCTCCAGGAAGCTCTTTTGTTGCTGCTGGAACTGTGCCATGACCTTCGCCTGGCGAGACAGGGCCGCTTTCTTCTTCCGCTCTCGTTCCTCCTCGGCCGAGTTAGTAGCAGGCGAGGCAGTATCGATGCGGTCGACCGAGACGCCCAATCGCATGTAAGCGCTCTCGAAATTGCGAGGGCGCTTCTGGCGCATTCGCTTCAGGATCAGACCAATCTTCGGGTGGCACGCTTTGAACTCCTCCTTTGTCGACATCATGTCAAGCAGGGAGACGATTGTCTTTGCAGTGGGCGCTTCTTGCATGAAATTGCTTCGGGCCGTACGCGTCAAGGCGATGGAGACGAAGGAGCTGCGCGATTCGTCTGACATGTCACTTTCATCCTCTTTGTCTTCTGAGATTGCGATGAGGATGAGGTGGAGGACGACCTGGAGGAAAGTCTCGATACGCGTGTTGGGGACGCCTGGTGTGAGGCGGCCAGCAACCAATGGGTACAGAAGTGAGTAGTAGACGATCTGCGCAAACATCCCCGTACCCGTGAAAGCGGCCAGGTCCTTGAACAGACCAGAGGGGATGGGTCGAAGCTTGGGCTCGTAGACGATTTCTTCCACAGGCTTGCCGGTTTTGATGGCCATCTTCTTGCGATACGCCAGCTCGGACTCCTCTCGCTGGTTCTTATTATAATGAGCAATGTATGGGTCGATGTGCTCCACGAATTCGGGCTTCAACTCAAAAGTGCCGACGTCAGACACGCCCTCAGGGGGCTTGAACGAAGCCATCTCGTCCAGAACGGCATGGAAGTCTTCTTGTTCTTGCCACTTCTCAGGCAGCTTGTTGCTAATCTCATTGAACGAGAGGGGCTTGAAGCACAAAATATGGGTGAGGTCGCGGCGAATGGCAAGGATGTTGGAGTTGGGTTCGTCCCCAGGGGCGATCAGAGACGTGCGGTCGCTCAGGAGCACTATCAGCAGGTGGATCATGTCTTCAACCACGTCAAGATGCTGCACGTCATCCTGGGCCGCCGACTTTTGCTCAAAGAAACCCTTGACCCATTTCTCCATACCAAACCGATCAATGATGGACGCAAGCACACGACTCGGGTCGGCGACAACCATGGCGGTTTGAAGCAGGAAAATGTCTCGATGGTGTGAAACATCCCTCTGGCTGACTCCACGATACGTCGCCGCTTGGTGGCGAAGGCTGATGCCGTTGCGCACCCACATGTTGGCCTTGATTTGGGCGAGCCAAGCACAGACACGGAGGGGGTAGTCGAAGGTGGCCATGAGGTTATCTTCAGGGGAGTTGTCTCGTTTGGGCATCATCTTGCGACCCATCGTGCGCGGCGGCAGTCTCAGATCTTGGGTAGTGAAGCTTAGGAGAGCCTTCATGCTGGAAGCAGGCAGAGACTTTCCGCATTCGATAAGCCAAGAGAGCGTGTAGTGCAGGGCGTGGTGGAAGCTGATAGGATCCTCCTCCACGGTGAACTTGACGACCTCGTACCGAGACGACTCGTTGTCGAACTCAAAATCGCCCAGTGTCTTGAACTTAACCTCTTCTTTGATTTCTGCCTGCTTGAAGCGGTGGCGTTCCGCGCCAACCGAGTGCAGTATCACGGCCTTGGCTGTCATTCTGATCGCTTGAGCCACGAGGTGCGCTTCATTCTCGGGGACGTTCCTGAACGCATCCGCCAGCTGCCGAGCGAGTCTGTTGATCTCCCTTGTCACCAGTGACGCCGTGATCCAGCTGTCTGTTTCGTACTCTACGTGCTCTCCAACCGCCCTGACGTTCGGACCAATGCCTTGGTGCAGCTTGACGAGGTCTAGGAACTGCAATAGGTAGCGCTCCTCGCTACGCAGCTTCTCCTGAACATGGGGCGAGCCGAACAGGTATTTCAGATCCAAATAAAAGTGATACATCCGTCGGTTCGTCACCGATCCCGAGTCGAATGCGAGAACGGCGTTCGATGAGACATCCCAAGGGTAACCCACTTGCCTAGTTGTGAGGAACGTATAGAAGATGGCCAGCAAGGATGTCATGAAGTTGCCGCGTTCCACAATCTCGGCGGTGATCGAAGGCGTGGTGAGCATTTGAAGCGACAAGTTGATGATGGAGTGATCTGGCTCTCGGTCACCAATCAGATACAACTGCGCCAGGGTGGTGTAGAGTCCGGAGAAGCGAAGACCGAGAATACGCTTGAACTCGGGTATCGAGACGACCGTCGAAATGTAGAGGGATCTCAGGTCATTCCTGACCTTTTTCCACATGCGCAGGTCAAACAGGATGAGCCAATCAAGACGAACGCGTTGGAAGACGTCCTCGGCGGGAGGGACGTTCTCCCGGTTCATGTATCCGGGCGGCGTTTCGAGCCAGTACCTTCCCGGCTTGGGAGAGGGAACCTTGTCTCCTTGACCCGGCGTCTTGGGAATCTCAAGGTTCGCCTTGGCGTAGATGGCCGGGGCTATCAGCGGCTCGGCAGTGTCCGAATCCGAAGGCGTCAGGTCGCGGTCCCGCGCTGCCCGCCGGGCTGGTGGAGGTGGAGGTGGCGGGTACCCGGCCATGGTGGCTTCGTCTTCCTCCAATGCCTGGTCGTTTCCGCGCCATTCCAGGCCAATATCACCGGGCGCCTCGGCTCGGACATCTACCATCATGATGTCGTCGTCGTCCATCTCATCGTCCTCATCGTCGTCGCCCGCGTCGCTGTCTGGAGTGCCGTTCCCTCTACCCATATCGATGTCTTCGTCATCACTAGCGTCGAAGGCGCGCGCAGCCTGCTGAGCGGCTATGCGCTGCATTTGCAAAAGAACGTGCTGCGTGAAGGTCTGAGATTGCTCAAGGTTTCTGAGGAATCGCTCTTCGTCGTAGATGCCGTCTTTGCCCACGACAGCGTGCGTACCGGGGCTGCCCTTCCTCCAGGGCTTCATCATCTCCTGGCAAACGGTCTGCCTCAAGATGGTGTGATCTGATCCGACACTGCACCCCGAAATGTCACTGAGCCACTCTATCATTGCCCCGCACATCTGCTCCCTGAATGTGTCGCGCGATGAACGGATAGTGACGGTGACCTTGATGTGCTCCAGCTTCGTGGCCATCTCTAGCAAGGCATCGAGGTCGTCGAGCCGCTTGAGAATGCTTCTTCCGATAAGATCCGTCTCGGTGGCGCGCTCCAAGGCCTGAGCTTCTGTGGTTCGGCAGGCTCGTGCAATCTGGTTCTGCACATCCTCCACCGTGTGCTTCTCGTCATTCCAGAGGACCAGCGCATACTCTGTGTGGTCGGAAGGGCCCTCACCGTATGTTTCTGGAGACAGACGCGACAGCTCCTCATCGGCGTGAATGGAGTCCAAGGTCTTGGCCTGTCGGAGCTGCTCCGGCGAGCACGATATGACGTCGCAAATGTAGTCGAAGACACGGCCGATGGTCATCTGCATGCTCTGCACCAGATCCTCCGGCAGGCCAGCCGCTTGCTTGCCCTTACCCTCTGCCTTGTCCGGGTCGGTCTCAGAGTGGATCGTGCAGAACATGGGGACCTTCCAGGCCTCGTCGTCACCGCAGTCGCAGCAGCCGCTGTTTCCAACCGAGATGCTGATGCGCACCATGTGGCCGGCGTGGTCTGTCGAGTCGAAGCACCGGCTGCACAAAACGCAGGTGTCGTCTGTACTGCAGGTTCGGCAAGAGTAGGAGGCCTCTCCAGGCTTGAAGATGTGGCCGCATCGCTTGCCGCGGGCGGCTTCGGTGTACTCGGCGCCTTCGACTGCGCCCTGGGCGTCGTGGAGCTTGTGGTTGTGGGAGGGCCGACCGGACGGGAAGAAGAGAGGCATGTAGCGGTCGCCGCCTGCTAGTGACCAGAAGAGGATGTCGAGGAGGTCATGGTGGGCGTTGTCGTCGTACTGAAAGTTCCATCTTCTGGGCAGATCTCTGAGGCGGTCGCAGAGCTGGCGCTCTGGGGACGACATGGAGGATTCCATTATGCCGCCTGGATCATGTCGGTGAGAGACGTGATTGCCCAAGAAATTTTCAGAGCAGAAAAGGCAGAATTATGATATCGAAAGGTGTGTTGTGGGAGTCTTCGCAAGTCGTTGTGAACCGTTCGCTCGGCAGAGCAATGAGCTTTGGCGGGGTCCTCCAGGCAATGCGCGGTGCAGCGGCGTGGCGGGTCGTCTGTCTGCGTGTGCGGTGAGTAATCTTGGCGGGCAGTGCGACAGACAGCTCGGGTTGCTCGCGAAGATGTGTCGAGATCCAGGGAAGGAATGACCGGGACTGAGGGAGGACAGGACTTACTGCAAGGAAGGCCGAAATATTTATCGCCGACCGTTTACGACGTGTTTCCCCTCAAAATTGTGAAAGGACAATGCAGCGGTTTAAAGGTGGTTGACGAAAGGCACGGCGGGAAGCTGGGAGGCCCAGGCTAGAGACCGGGCCTGGGTTCGGTCGGTCTTGGTGTTGGTGGGGTCGATAGGTTAGATCAGTGGGAGGTCAACGACGCTGGCACGGCTGGATACCGGGACGATTGAGTGGTGGCAGGGGCAGGGGCACCTGCTGTGCTGGCACATGCCGCTATCTAAGGCATGTACTGCCGTAGGCAGGTAGCTGCACGTACCCCGCTGATTGCCTGGAGCTCTTTAGAGACTGTAAAAGACTTAGAGCAGCGGCAGCTGTCAGTGATAGCTTAGTCTGTCGGACCTTCCAACTTTCTCGAATAAATACAAAAGATCATAGACTTTGAAGACTCAAGACAATATTCAATATAAGTGGGGATATTGAATCTCACGTTTAGGTACACGGCAGAGGAAAGCTGAAAGACGCCACTCCACGTGTCGCTTTCGAACTTTGGTAAAAGAGGCTGCCATGCTCAATATCTATTGGCTTTCTGTCTGATGCCCAACTCAACGGAAATCATCCCAGCCGAGGAGAGGCTTCATTCCAAAGCGACACCTGCTCCTCAATCTTGTCGCAGCTATTCAAGTCTCCCAGGAATGCGCACAGCTTCCTTGCCGCAGCTATCTTACACCTTTCGGCTTCCAAGCGACTCTGGGTATCGTCATCTTCCACGTGCAAAATCGTATAGGACCAGTCGAGGAGATTCGCCATGTCCCCAACTGCCTGACGGTCCCGGTGGATGTCGTGTCTATCTTCCCATGACGGCGCCCATAGCCCGTCGCAAATGCGCCTGATGTTGATCGAGAACAGATATTCTTCAATCTGGAAGAGGGCATTAGATTTCCCGTGACTGGGTGATGCTGCATGTAGACGGTGATTCTCGTAGGAGCCTCTAGGGCTGATACCGATTTCGACGTTGGCCGGATACTTGTTCTGCGTCTGTCTATTGACTTGGCCGTTTACGTACCTCTGAGTGGCTTCGAAGCATATTTGGTCAATTTGGCGCATGCAGGAACTGCTGTCTGAACCATGGTACCGATATTCAGCCTGAAGTCTTTGGGCGTCTGGTCGATGCGTTTGGGGCACATGTGCCGGCACATTTTGATTGCCAAACCCAGTAGATGCTGGCTGCGGTCGCACAAGGCTCGCGGTTGGCAAATGCGTGTTTTGCAACGATCGCTGCCGTCCACGAAGGTTGTAAATGAACTCACTAGGGGAGATTGGAGAGTCCATCTTGTGTGGCAGAGAAGGTGACTTGCACAGTCGGCCGACTAACAGCCACGCGCTCCAGGGCTGACGATACCTTATATGCGTGTGCGCAACGGCGTGAGCAAGTTCATCGGCCTTCTCGAAGGTCTACTGGCCGGGGCACCAGCCTAGCAGAAGGTACGGTAGAGGCCTAGAAGAGTAACTTGAGACATTGTGGTATTTCATTCAGAGTTGCTATGTAGGGTAGTCTAAGTGCTCCAGATGACAATTCTTCCGTCAACGCCGGTAGCTGTGTCAAGTCAGTTTCATGGCGTAAAAAGAGACAAAGACGGGTTTGCAGCTTACAAGTAAACTTCGTGACGTTGCCGCCTGACTCCTCGTAAGAACGGATTCTGGTGACGGTGTTCTGGTGGACAGTCTTGAGTTGGGTATCATCCTTGACCTTGCCCTTGAGATCCATCTGCCTGAACATGTTCAGCGCGGACTCCTCGCGGGCGTCCTCGAGGCCGGGGCGGCCCTTGGACTCAAGAGTCCCGGCCAGACCCCAGCCACCCTCGTCGCCCTTAAAGCGGAAAGCCTCGCAGTCGTAGCCGGCAGCAATGATCTCATCCTCGCTGCTCCAGATGAGGCTCATGAAGGGCAGGAGCTGGGTGGAGATGGTGACGACAGCGCGGGGGGGCTGCTCGGGAGCGCTGGGGTAGACGACGGTGATGCTGCTGTCGTGGGCGGCGAAAGCCAGAGCGTTTCCGCTAGGCGAGAAAGAAACAGAGTGCACCCAGCCGGCAGAGTTGTTGAGGTACTCCCCGCAGACGGTGTTGAAGGGCAACCTCTCACCCCAGGCGGTGGGTTCCGGGCGCTGGTCGACGCCCTTGATGAAGCTGGAGAGGACTCTGGCATGGGCATCGGTAGATCCGGCGGCGAGAAGGACGGAGTTGGGGTGCCACGCGACAGATGTGATGGTGCTGCGGATAGGCTTCTTCAAGTGCTTGGAAACCCACCAGTCGTTCTCCTCCTCAAAGTAGCAGATGGCAATGACACGATCGCCCGAGCCGACGGCGAACTTGGTCTCGGACGGCGACCAACGCACAAAGGTAGCGGCGCGGCTGATGCGGAGCAGGACAAGAGTAGGCTTGTATCCGTTCGGCGAGGGCTCCCACACAAGGGCGTTACGGTCTGGCGAGCAGGTTAGCTTCAGGCACCGACCCAGATGTTGGAGGCATTGGCATACCCTGGGAGCAGGAGACAATACGGCCGCTGTTGGGAGCAATATCGACACTAGTAACGGTCTTGTCATGCCCCTTCAGCTCGTCCTTGAGCTTGAAAGAGTTGCCGGCGTGTCCATAAAGCTCAATGGTATTATCGCGAGCGATGGCAAGCGTCTGGCGGTCGGCCGAGAACGAGTGGTCCGCGATGGGGGCGTGGAAGAGGTGGTGGACTTGAGGAGGCGCCATGATGAGAGATTCGTCTGCGATAGGAGTATAGCTCTCTACTACCGCTACTTTGTCGAATGGCGGGAGATGTCGAGGAAAGGAACGAGTGTTGTTGGAGAGCAGAGGATGGAGATGAGTGTCGAGTGGCAGTGCGAGACGATGCGCTGCTTACCTGCCTGCCACCTAGGTACATGCGCAAAGGCGCTGCTTTGCGTACAATGCGGTGTACCATTGCGGGTGCTCATGGTGGGGCAGAGGTTACGTAGGGCGCTTCAGCAAAGCATGTCGCTCTGTCTCTGCCCCGACTTCAGGCCATAAGGCCACCCTGGGGTGTCCCCTCAATTGAAGCAAGGCGCTAGTAAGGAAGCTCCCGAAGGCCAAACTGCGGTGGCCGGACGAAGATCAAAAATTCAGATCGCGACAGTTGCACGACGACGTACCCGCGACGCGCTGACGACTACATCTCTAAAATCACGACACGATTCCCCCCCAAGGCCATTGTCGCATCAACTCAACTCGCAATGGCAGCCGTCGCTCCTCCTCGCGGCCTTGCGCCCAACTCATCACTGCCCGCTAAAGTTTCCCAGATCTCTCCCAACCAGACGTACGTCAACAGCTACTGATTGCAAGACCGTGTGCTAAGGCTTTACAGGCTCTACGTCACAAATCTCCCGTCCTCAAAGATCCAGAAGAACGACCTTCGAACGGAGCTTTATTTGCTCTTCTCTACATACGGCCCCGTCCTCGACATTGTCGCCATGAAGACGATGAAGATGCGAGGACAAGCGCACATCACTTTCCGCGATATCCAAGCAGCCACGCAAGCCATGCGCTCTCTGGAGGGCTTTGAATTCCTCGGTCGCCCTCTGGTGTGTTTCTCTCCATTCCAAATCCTGGCAGACTGTGTTTACTGACCGGATACCAGACGATCCAATACGCCAAGTCCAAGTCAGACTTCGTCGCGAAGCTTGACGGCACGTACAAGATGCCAAACTCCACCGCCGGAGCCTCCAATATCGAAGTCACCGAGTTGCAGCAAAGCATTTTCAACGCTCCGGCACCAGGCGAGGCTGCGGCCGCATCGAAGCCCGCTCCCAGCGGTGACCAACCCATGAGCGACGCGCAAGCAGCCGACGGCAGGGGCCAGAAGAGGCAGCGAGACGAAGAGGAGGATGACGACAGTGACGTCGCCATGGAAGAGGACAGCGACGACGATTGAGCGCCCCCCAGGGTCTCGTGGTCTAGTTCAGCAAGGGGAGATGCAGGAATAATGCAGCGTGCTTCAGCCGGAGGAATCCATGGCCATCTCCTTGGGCACCCAGAGCCCAACGCAACCGCCGACCAGGCCCAGCCAGAGCATCATGTACTGCTCCTTGGAACAGTCGAACCCCGACATGGCGTCCCCGAGGAGGCATGGATGGATGAAGAAAGAGGGAAGTCCCGTCAGGGGGTGATGCTACGACATGATGTGTTAGTACAGACCTACGAATGGTCTCTTTCAGAACTTATAATTGACTGGTTCACAGCTGGTTCGCACTTACGTCGGCGGAGATGCCTCCGATGCCGCCCGTCTTGCGGAGGGCGTCCTTGTATTCGTCGGGAACGAGCCTCCGGAATACTGTATCGAGATTGAAGGCTGGCTCGTCCGTCGGCAGTCCGTGCAACGTGAACCACAGGCATGGCATCCGATAAGTCGGGTGCAAGTGAACCTCATAGACAACGTGTCCGACGTCTGGGACGCGCGGCTTGGAAAGAGCGGCCTGTTATCTCGTAGTGTCAGGCAGAGACCCGCATGAGGATGGGCCTGTCGATATTACCTCATCAGTCTCTTCAGCATCTATCATAGCCTCGTCACTTAATCCAGGCGCTTCTCCGTCTCCAAACGAGAACTTGTCAAGAACCGAGGAGAGATCACCGCAGTCCAGTGTAGCTTCCAGTGGACGGATGATTTGTAAGTAGGTTGTGTACTCAACGCCCATCGCAAAGGAGGTATCCAACGCCGTGCAGACCCTCATTTTCCATCGTCGTCGGAGAGGGCCCAAGGTCGCGCGGCAGTACTGACTGTCAAAGTGATGGCATGCTTCCGCGAACTCTTCTGGGGCCAGCGATGGATAATCCTTGAATGACATGGCTGGTCTCTGTTGAGCGGTGTCGTTGTGAACGAGTCTTATAAGGTAGCTCTAGACTGGGCCTGGATATCGATGATTTTCACGCCTGGTGAATATGAACAGCAGCAGCAGCAATTTGACTTGTCACCAAAGATTTGTCACTTCGCTCTGCGGCGCGCACTCCCAGTGTCTCTCCCGAAATCCAGATGTGATTCAGGATGCTTTGCTCATCTCGTTCTGCGACAAGTCGGTATCAAAGTAGACGGTGTTGGGCGTAGTAGATGTCAGGAACGTTGATGATGCTTGCTGCCGGTTGTGTGCCCTTCCAGACCCCACCGGCCCGAGCAACGGGAAGCGGAGGTCTGGGCGGGTGGTCTCCGTAAAGGTAGGGGACACTGAGTGACAGGGCCCAGTCACGCCAGTCCAGGCCAGTCACAGAAGTGACATCCATCCAATGTCCACCCTGACAGTGGCTCACTCAGCGCAGTGCCGCCAGCCATTGGGTTGAGAGGAGCCGCGCCGGAAATGTCGGGTCTCTTTTCTCCTGGCATCCACATTTCAGCCATCTCTCCCGGAGTGCCCGCCCGCTATTGGCGACTGGTCTCTGGCTTTTACAGGTGGCCTTTTCCAAGTCCAGGGTGATGGATCCAATGGGCGCCCGGTTGGAAGAGAGGCCAAGCCTGCTGAACCGTGCTGGGCGCTCTGGGCGCGACGCTCTACTCATTCAAAGGAGCCCCGGAAGAAGACGAGAGTGCAGGAGGGTTACGGACAGCAAGAGACACAACAACGGCGAGAAGCAACAAGACAGAGACTTCATAGAAGAAGAGTCGCAGCACAGGAAAGATTGACATGCTCATTTGCGCCACAGGTGGGCAACGGGGCAGCGTCGTCACTGTTCGTGGTATTATTCGTACCTTTGCCTGGGTGGCTTGCTAGTTAGCTAGGTAGCTGGCCCGCCTACCGCCTGGGTGATACCGCCTCTCTGGTCCAGTTAAATAAAGTCCACATCATCGAGATTCGCGTGCGCATGTCTCAGTCGCTCTTTCGCATCCATTGATGTAGACAGCATTTGCATTTTCTGTGCTTCGTTGCCGGGGGTGATCTCGTTTTTGCCCTTTTCTTCCCCTTGCTCGCGTTGCTGAATCGCACCTTCCCAGCTCGTTGCGTGTCTTCGAAACCGCCAGGTCTCCACTGCGACAATGCTGAGAGTGTAATATGAACGTCCGCGACC
>JABGLZ010000044.1:0-18373 GCA_014705045.1 Colletotrichum theobromicola | reverse complement strand
CCCCCCCCCCCCCCCCCCCCCCCCCCCCCCCCCCCCCCCCCCCCCCCCCCCCCCCCCCCCCCCCCCCCCCCCCCCCCCCCCCCCCCCCCCCCCCTTTCCCGTTCACCTCGGGCTTGATCAATTCCCTGCGCTTGGCTGGGAAAAGGTGTGTGCGCGTTTGTGTGTTATGTGGCTGAGACAACTTCTGGTTGTACATGAGAAATATTTTATTTTTTTGGTGCCGCCGGGGTTAAGGGTTCCCAGCTGCATGTACGTGCTTTTGTTTGTTTCCCGCGAGGAAGGGTTCTTCTTGCGTCAGAATGGTTACTGTTATTTTGACGGTGTCGTTTTGTTATTTTGTCTGCGCTAGCCACATCTAGTATGGCGCGCGGAGCAACGTACTGCCGGCACCGCTCCGGAGGTACCGCCACCAAAATCAGAAGTACTGCGCCCGCGTCGTGCACGTAACGCGCTGACTTTTTCCCCTTTACACTACACATTTTACCGCGCCTCACTCGTAACCCTTCCGCGCGTTACGCCTATAATACTACAAATATTCTGAGAAGCATTTTCAGGCTAAGAAAACCGTATTTTCAGTGCTCTCTACACGTCTTCTCATTTTTCGAGAAGGGCTATTAGCGGGCCATAGGGAGCTGTAGGATAGCTGTAGATGACGGGATACACGCGTCGGGGGCGGTACTTCGGGTACTTGTGCTCTTTTTTCGGCGGCGGCGGAAGGGTTCTTCCGTAAAACCTAACTTGAAGAGGCTTAGCGCGGGCAAAATAACAAAACGACACCGTCAATTTAACAGTAACCGTCAGAATGGCCCATCGGGTATCCGTACATGATGATTGCCTCTGTTCGGCGGCGCGTGGTATAATCAGGCGAGAGACGAGTGGTTGACGTTGAATCCCAGGGTAGTGAAACATGCAGGCTGCCGCGGCTCACCCCCCCCACCCACCAGCTGCAAAGACCAAGGTCGTGTTGAAGGGAAAGGGAAACGGGAGAGAGGAGAGGGGGGCGTGTGTCGTGCATGATCTGGAAGGTGGGCGATGGGAGGTTGATCGACGGGTTCCCGCCTGCTGGATGGACCGGTAAAATGGGAGAGAAAGGGGTGGTGAGGCGCGGCGATGCTGATGTGAATCCCTGCCGGAGATCGCTACAATTTCTTTTCACCAGAGAAACAAAGAGTCGGTGTCTGTCGAGCGAGTCCCTGAGAGGCGGTCCTCTGTGTCTCAGTGACCTGGAATGCCGTAGGGCGGGCGGGATCTTCGTCCGGGACTGGGGACATGAACTGATTCTTGGGACGCACTGCGGTCCAGCATGCCAAAGTAGGAAACTTTCACGGGACGGGGTCTTTGTGGTAGGTTGCCTGCCGAGGGCGGTGAAATGTCTTGCGCGCATAGAAGAACCGCCTGGACGTGGCCGGGGAACAATTCCGCCTGAAGCATTGACCTCGTTGATGTTAATTTGACCCAGAGGCGGGCTGCCGTGCCATCGCATGTCGATATCCGTCTTGACGGTTACAAGCCCTTCCCGGTTGTCCATAGAAGGGTGGCGGTCAGCCAACGGGTTGCCGGTAAGAGCCGCTTATGGGACGAACCGCGCAGAATGCTGCCAGGAGAGCGAGCGCGACTGCGATAGCAAGTACCATGGACTCTCGAGGGCCAATCCGTAAGACGAGACCTCATCACCAAGGGAAAAGCAACGCCCAGCTCTGTACGGCAGTCTTGCTGTGCCCCGTCCAACAGAAAATGATGATGATGCCCACGGTACTCCCAAACAGAGATGGCGCTCGCGAGTTGTCTTGGGTATCTTCACCCCCCACCCGCCTCCTTGTATGCGTGTGTGTGTGTGCGTGTGTAACCGACCACGCCAAGGAATGGAAAGGGAGTTGGTTCTGAGGTGACATGTCCCGCGTGATTGGATGTCCGATGTAAGGGCCTGCACGAGGCTGCGAGCCCCGAGGAGCGTTGTCCTCTCCGGTTCCGCGTGGTCGGGATCGGGTGGCGTCAGCCCGGGTCAGGGGTCGAGAAATATTCCCTCTTTTCCACACATTATGTGCCCCTCCCTTCACTCCCCTTGGCGCCCAAAACCAGAAGCCCGGATCGAAATCGTGTGTTTCTCTTGCTTGTTGGAAGAAAAAGTCCCGAAAGGCGAGAGGAACCCTCGATGACGGCTCGACCTTCAACCCCTAAAGGCCGTAAGTGAGGTCCTTTCGTGTCTCGGCCGTAATGGCCCGTCGCACAGAAGCCTCCCAGATGCCAGTTTTTCAGTTCGTGAGAACTGAAAAGTGACGACAGCAGTCTGAATGACCGCAAATTCTCTTCCCTGACTCGGCGTCCACCTAGATAGTCCTCCAGCAACTCTTGCCTGATGTTCTAGGAGTGGGGGGCAACGCGGCAGGGGATACGCAGTGATACCTAACCATCGAGATGATCGTACACCCCTGGCCCAGATCTGACATGAAGAGCAAGGATTGGCTACTTGATTATGGGGGCCCCTGTTGTTTGGCCTGCGTCGAGGTGCATCAAGTAATGACGAGGACACCAAGGAGCATTGTTTGCATCTAAAATCATGTCAGCTCCCGAAAAAGCAAGTATGAAATACTTTCCGATGCAGGCAAACCCTGTCGAAGATCCCGCCTGTGTGCCAATTTCTCTAAGCCCATCATTCCGCGTGACGGACGTCCCGTTGCCCATCATCGCTTGAGGACCAGAAAAAAGGTTGGTGCAGAATACTTTCTTCTCCTTTCGGTACGACTGCCCTTCGAAGGAAGCCGCGGCCTATTGATTGCGGGCAAGGCGAGTTGATGCTTGCTTTTTTCCGTCTTCCGTCCCGCCGTAGCACGTGCTGGGCAGACTTCGACAGGACCGAATGGGACGGGACGAATACGAACAGGCAGAGACATACTGGTCTGCTGGCCCATTCCATCTCCACGGATTCTAGCTTTGCCGTTAACGCTAGTGTGAATTCGGCGGGAAGTGAATGAGCGAGTGACTGGGCCGGACCTGATGCTGTTGGCGCCCTGAAGACCTGACGAGGCTGCTGCCAGGCGTCTGCCAAAGATTCGGTGGTCTGATGATCGAAGTTAGAATCGTAAGTTGACTTCAGCCTCACCGTGACATTGAGTCAGAGATCTCTGCACACTGGGAGCAGCTTGGTGGAAGAGGCAGTGAGTTGATTCGCAGTTGTGGACTTATTTGAAATATCATTTCGGAAAATGAGGCGGATGTCAGGACCGCCTCCGATTCGACGCTCCGGTAAGCTGGAGGAACGATGTGTGCCCCTTGCGTCTCGTCACCCGGGGTGCGTGCCCACTAAATGGTGTTCGCGAAAAGAGAAAATGAGATGGAATGATCGAACAATATGTCCAAATTGAGACTGGGCTGCGAGGGGAATAGGTTTAACGTGCTTGAAAATCAACAAACGCCGTCCACAGCTCCCAGAATTCACTCAATTACATGAGCCCTGACCCAGCTTCGCGACTCGCCAGAACGCCACCAGCCACGACTGTATCGCAAATCATGCCTACCACGATAGTGATGCAGTCTCCCGTGAAGACTTTCAAACCAAAGAAAAGCCATTAAATATCGTAGCGTCCGCCCAACACGTCCGTCAGGATTCGCTGTTGGCGCCCGACGTTGCAGATCTGGGGTCCTTCGAGATCGCAAGAAGCATCAGCCCGATGTGTGCAGGGGCAGAAAAAGAAAAAAGCGTGGGCCGCTAGACTGAAAAGCTGACCAAATAACGCGGATGCTGGGCTCCCTGTCCTTCGGTTGCGAACCAATAGGAAAACCCGGACAGGGTAGCAGCTGTCTGATGGCGTACGAGTGCATGGGTCGCGAGACATACAAACATCCTTTGTTTATATCCATCATATCGATATGCCAAGGCCGTGCCTAAAAGACAAATCTTTTCTCTCCCATGGCATGCTGCCTCAGCCCGCCTGACGTATGTCCCAGTCTCACCGGCCCATGTTGAGTACCCACGACTGAGACAAACAGCCCGTCAGTGATGCGCCAAGGACGTGTCGGTCAAGAACCGTCCATGATTGCAGAGAAGGCGTAGCGCGGGTCGGTTTGGCTTCGGACTCGGGCGATTTCGTTGGGAGCGAATACGTCGCTGAAGATTTTGAAGTCGCTCTTGTGACCCGATGAGCTGCTAGAGCTCGACGATGACGACGAGCTGCTCTTGGACTTGCTCTTCGAGCTGCTGCTGCTGCTGCCCTTGCTCTTTTTGGCGATGTCGTCAAGGATGCACTTGGCCGTGCATTGTCGGTCGTCCTCGAATGCGAACATGACGGCGGAGAACTGACCCCTTAACTCTGGATCGTAGAGGAAAACCTCCCGCCAGAGCTCTGCCAACTCCTTGGGCGGGTTGCGATATCCGTTGCCAAGACCAAAATCGCCAATGACTACATGGTTGTAGCCAATAGAGGCGCAAATCCGAAGCGCTGCTCGCATCTTATTCCTTACCAGCTCACGCTCTGTCGAGAACGAGTATTTCCTTCCCATGTCGGTGAGCTTGGGCCATCGCGCTGGCGGCATGGAGATGACCGGCAGCGATCTCCAATCCTTCATTTCTAGCGACTCAATCCTGTCTTGGAACTGGCGAAATCGGACTGGAAGACAGGGAGTCAGTGCTTGTTCCGAGATCGTGGGTCGGGAATTGCTTACCAACGTCAGGGGAGTAAATGGCACCCTCGATCGGTATGGGGTAGTTGGACGCCAAGTAGGTCTCCGGATGTGGGGCGGCCAGCGTTGCCGAGAGATTGCTTCGGCGACATAGTCTCTCCTGCATCAGATCCAGTTAACCTTCTGTTGACACCAGAGCGGTTCCAGTGTCGTCGTACCTCGTATCCAACAACTCCCGTTTCCCAGTCTCCTCCCGGACGTTTCTCATTGGCAGCACAGATAAACGGAATGCGAACGCCCTCGCTCTGGGCCCATCCAATGGCGCAGTCAACCGGGTCTCCGTGAACGACGTCTGAAGGCATCAGCTGGGGACCTTTCGTGAGGCCAGAAGCTTGACTCACAGAATTTGGGAAGATCAGAACTCATGAAGCTGGGGCGGTTCAGGCAAAGCTGCTCCAGCGGCTGTGCGTATAGAACCGAGTACGGAGGCCATTCATCGCGGAAGTGTTTGTTGACCTCTGGAATGAGCTTCTTCTTGGTGTCAGCCGCAACCTCTGAGGGCTTGATCTTCAAAGGCTTTGAAGAAGGCATCTCGATCTCGTAGCAGTGAGATGAAGGACAGATGAGATTGCTGAAGACAGGTGAATATGTTGACAAGTACTGCTCTCTATGAAGAATGGATGAAGAGGCTTGAAGATGAGGAGCCAGAAGTATCATGATGGGAGTTCTCTGGCCGGCCTTAAATATTCATCTCGCAACGAAGCGGCAGTCTATCCAGCTTCAACAAAGTCCATGCCGTGTCGAGAAGCGGCATGGAGTGTAGAGAGAAAAAGAAACCATGGACATAGCTCTTTCTCGAGGCGCCATTACAGAGAAGCTGCTTCGCCTCTAGCAAGCGAGAGCGGTGAAGGATGAAGGAGGGGAGTGTAACCAATACTTGCCGGATCTCAGTCAAGTCTGCGACATTCCAGGGTAGTGTATAGGAAGGGTGCGTAAAGAGCGGGCGGGTTTGCAGATGGTCGTGATGAGATGTGTCTTGCTTATACAGAAACCCGGGTCGTGCTACATGGAGCCTCCCGTAGTCTTGGTTGGTGGAATCCGATCGAGATACTACTGCAATCTGCCGCAGTTATACGAGATCTTTCTGTCTCCCAAGATCTCACTTGAGATGTCTTTGCGAGCCGGGGGGAGAGTATTGGGGGCAAGCGGTGCAACCAGGGTCAGACATGTTGGCTCAGAGGGGAGCATGGGAGGGCGGACGGGAGCTAAGCAGCCAAGGTAGGGAAGGGAATGTAAGGCAGAAGAAGCAGGGAGTCCCTTTTTTGATGGCTTGGGAAGAGAGGGAGGAGAACATTCAGGGCCTAGCCATGTTGCTGGGCAGCAATAAGCAACCTAATGGGTGTGAAAGAAGCAACAAACCCAGCTTTGTGGTTCTTGGATCTCCACTAGGGTGTCCGATTCGCCAGGGGTCGGAGGCAATGAAGAAAAGGCGAGCAGAGTGAGGCAAGACGAGAGACGGGAGACGGGACGGTGGATCTTGCAAGACCCATGCTCGGAGGGAATGCCAGATTTGGGAGGATATTGGTTGTGAGGATATGCAGCTGTGAATCCGTAATTTGACCATGTTTGTCGGTCATATCTGGTGCTGCGCCAAGTTGCGTCCAGATAATTTGAGTATCGCTTGAAGAGATGGAAGAACGGGATCGGACCCGAAGAAATGCTCTGATCCCAAGACCACGTCCTGGGATTGCGAATCAAAGACTGCATTATCCCGAGGTCGTCACCCGTGGGTTGGTGTTTGGTGTCTCGGGAGTCGAGGCCTGGTGGAGCTGAGCCGGGTCCCTGCGACCGCAAGTCGGTCCGCAAAACATGAGCCGCCTAGGTGTGTTTGTCTGCTGCCTGGCATGGCGGTGTCGTTGGTGGTTCTGGGGTTTGACATTAAACAGAGGGGATTTGGAGAGGCTTGATGGCTGACTGTCTTGAAGTTGGTCGTTGGTCGTGGTAGGAAGAGAACAGAAGCAGCAGCGAGCATTGGAATACCTTAGGTGCATCATGTGGATACGTACTACGCAGTACGTACCTATCCACTTAGTGCCTCTCCTTCCTTATCCGCTGCCTGTCTTATCTAATCGACGATAACATTCCCATTATCTTATCTAAAGTGAGTCAGGGGAGGCATGGCGGGCCATTGGAGCTTCCCATTGGCGCAGCACTACGAAAGTGGAAGCTGTTTTTTGAAGCTCCTGTTTGTTTGTCGCATGTCATCGTCACCTTCGACATCGTTCTTTCTGCCACATCTATCGCGCAACATCGCCCGGGAAGCAGCCGCCGACGCAACGTGCTCGCACCAGGCGACGTTGGTCTTCTTGCCAAAGGGCCCATGCGATTGCCCTGCTCGACGGGTCTGCTACGAACCATGACGATACCCCGCCAATTCGTGGGGGCCCTCCCCTCTGCCAAACTTATTGGCAGACGACAGCTCGCGACACAGTCCCGCCGAACAGTCGCGCAGTTCCTGGACTGGAAGCCCGATGCAGAAGTCCAAAATGTCGTCGTCAACGGCTACGTTCGATCCGTCCGGAACATGAGAAATGAGCAGTTTGTCAACATTGGCGATGGCTCAACAAGGACCCCTCTCCAGGCCATGGTCTCGAGAAGCCAAGACGAGAGGTGGGCAAACTCAGCTGCCCCAGCTTCGTATATGTCTCGGAACGTCTGATTATTCATAATCGAGTAGCTCAAACCTGCGAGTCGGTGCTGCAGTCCGCCTAAGGGGCTCATGGGTTCCCTCCAAAAGCGATGGCCAGAGTCACGAGTTGAAGGTCGACAACGTTGAAGTTCTCGGCCCTTCCGACGCCAAGGTATGTCTCCAAATGCATTCATTTCCTTTCTTACTCCCATATGTCTAATACTTACCCTTCGGCAGACCTTCCCCATCCAGAAAAAGTACCAGACACCGGAATACCTCCGCACGATGCCTCATCTTCGACCGCGAATACCACTCAATGCCAGCATCCTTCGTCTACGTTCAGAGGCAGTCGCTACTTTGACTCAGTTCTTCGCCTCTCGAGACTTTATTCAGACCCATCCACCCATAATTACATCGTCTGATTGCGAAGGGGCCGGGGAGGTCTTCAATGTCACCACGGGGCCGGCCGAGACATCGTCACCAGCACCAAGTAGAAACGACAAGAAGGCCGAATCATTCTTCCGTTCGCCCAAGTACCTCACCGTATCTTCTCAACTTCATCTCGAGGCCTTGGCTCAGTCGCTTGGCCATGTTTGGACCCTCTCTCCAACATTCAGAGCTGAGCAGAGCGACACTACCCGCCACATGAGCGAGTTCTACATGCTGGAAGCCGAAATGAGCTTTGTCGACGATCTCGACGACGTCATGGACCTGGTTGAGGATATGCTGCGTGGCCTGGTCACGGGCTTATACGGCACGCGGGCTGCTCAGGAGTTGCGTCACAGGCGAGGCCCGGGCAAGACACGAACCGCTGAAGACGATCTTGTTCCAATGGAGGAAGTCGAGCGTCGATGGATGGGTATTATGCAAAACCCTTCCTCTAGATGGCCTCGCATTCCCTACGGTGATGCAATCAAGCTGCTTCAGGCAGAGGGAGATCGTTTCGAGGTTAAGCCCACCTGGGAAGGAGGCCTACACTCGGAGCACGAAAAGTTTCTGGCCAAAAGCCTAGGTACTACCAATGAGGCTGGTGCTTACACGCCTGTCTTCGTCACCCACTACCCCCGCGAGATCAAAGCCTTCTATATGCGTACATCAGCCTCCTCGAATCTTGGACCTGATGAAGCTGGTGCGACGGTAGACTGCTTCGACTTGCTGGTGCCTGATTTGTGCGAGATCGCTGGTGGCTCCATGCGTGAGCATCGCCTGAAAAAGTTGCTGGGAGCCATGGAGGCTCGTGGCATGATTCCACCGTTCAACGGCAAAGAAGCAAGCAAAATCGGCGGCAACCTCGATTGGTACATTGACCTACGCCGTTGGGGTTCCAACCCACATGGCGGCTTTGGTCTGGGCTTTGACAGGCTTCTCAGCTACCTTGTGGGAGTTCCGAATGTCAGAGACGTGGTGGCTTTCCCTCGCTGGTTTGGTCGGTGCGACTGTTGAACTGCAATCACCAAAACCGAGGTTGCCGGTAGTAATGAGAGTTCGTTAAGCTTTGCCTACCTTGGATTCTGGAAGCTGGCTTGATGAAACAACCACAACGCGTGTCACACGGCGATCGACCGCCGTGTGTTACCTTTGGAGACCGAGTCCACTCCCGAGTCACCTCGTGCATGTGTGTCACGCACGCAGCATCTCCATCCATACAGCGTGTTGCCCGCGACCTGGGCATACAACCTGATGTCTTATCCTCCGGTGGCTTGCAGATGACAGATTCAGAAGCCCACGGAATGGTCACGCGAGGTTACACGACAGGCGGGTGCCGCTATGCTTGACCACAGTCTCAGACTTGTATCTCAGGGAAGTGATTGACATCTCCAGCGGCTCTGGCTTGATGAATGTCATCACCTCGGGTTCCTAAATGATGCCGGGAACTATTCGGACCAAGGCTCGAATAGTCGGCGGCCCGTTCAAGTATCCGGTAGATGGTTGCCCTCGTGGTTAGGTTAACCCTCTGGATGAGTTGCAAGTTCATCGACTCGGCCACGCCAAGTCTGGCAATCGTGGAACGTCACACAGCGCAAGACCCTGTATCATTATACCATACTTGTACAATACAACTCTGGATGTCTCGAGCTCTCCTTCGCCTGGCACAGATTTCTTCACCGTTCTTTCAGCAAATACACCGCAAGAGTTGACATAAGCAGGTCAACTGATATTTGTCTCGACCTAACCATCCATCTGCATGTCGACCATTCGGGGTCCAATCCACCGGAACGCTACCTCACTTGAGACTGGAATCGTGCGACTTGACAGGACTGCATCAGTTAGCTATCGGCTGTCTGATAGCAATTAGTTCTCCCGGCGAATCCGGCGATGCGTGGTGGCAGGGGATCGAGAATTTGTCACTCTCAAGGGGGCGTTGACAACACGACTGCGGCTCTTTTTTCAAACCTGTGAATTGCGTTGACTAATGTCTCCAAGGAATCGACAAATAACCATCAGTATGGTTGCTTCTTCACTCTGATATTGGGGGTTTTCGCAACAGCTTCAGCCTTCCACCGAATCACGGAGAACCTCAACGAACATGGGAAACGTCTTCACGCGGCAGATGGCAACTGTATCGCAATAAAAACAAACTTCGAGGCAGCGAAAGAACATGTCTCTTGGAGTGACACTGCTTCGACAGGTCAGAAGTTACGTGCACAAGGACGTATCTGGTTCGCCGTCCTCGTGAGACGACAATGTGCAAAGGACCCTGTGTTAGGAAACAGCAATTCTTTCCAGTCTTGGACTTAACCTCAATGTCTCAACAGCCGTCAGCCTGCCAATCCAACAATACATGTCCAGTGTTCGCCTGCAACGAGTCACCCAGTCCAAGCGCACTTGGAATGACGAAGCATCCGAAGCATGCGAAGGATCGAGAGCATCAGACGTCAAGTCACGGTCCGTAAATCACGAACAGTGCAAAGAGCTATAGCAAGCTGACGTTGGACCACCGGCGCGCTCGCATCGGCGACGAGTTCGCGGTCTTTGATACTTCCCCACATTCCAAAGACAACGCTGCTGCTGCGCGTGTGTGCGAAGACGCAGTACGGATCCCGGTTGCCCCAAGGCCAGACAATTTCATTACATCCGTCCAATTTAGTTTCATCTAGAGGAAAGCTTAAACCCGCAAGAGACCTGCCAGCATGGAACAAGTTGCGTCGTCTTTCGAGTTAACTAGAGTTTGATTGGACTTTGATTACACATGCGGATTTTCGGCACATCGGAATTGCGGCATAGCGGCATGACGGCAACGCAAGACAGGACGAAGATCAGTTGGGGCATTTGCGAACCCTCAGACGAGACGGCAATACGGATGGATACTCGCCATAGACTGAAGAGCGGTGATAACCGCCAACCATGATGAATCTCCACCAAATGAACAGGGCTCGGCGCAAGCATCGCCAAGGGATGAGCCTCTCTTGGGTTCACCCGTTACTGCCCCTGTTAGCCCCAAAATGGCAGCAGTTGCTGAGAACGAACCGCCGCTCTACAATAAACATGCGCACGCCAAATCTGCCAAGCATATTGGAGAATGCTTGGCAACAACATTGGTCCAAGAGCAGACGCGAACCTTTCCCTGCTTGAGGGTGATGCGAAGACGCATACAGTGCGCAGCACAGCCATGAGCCCCAACTGAGGAAGGTTTTGGCGACCGAAGCAGGACGGCGCACAACTGACACGGTGCCACTCCTCGAACCGCAAACCGCCCATCCACTGGCTGAGGATTGTCAACTGTTTAGCCGGCCAGAAACTGTGCATCTCGGATGGCCCACCTAAATGACATCAATTCATGCTATGTTCCGGGGCCGTATCCACTGCTTTGAGGGTTCGTTTTCGCTGGTTCTCGGATCTGGGCGTTCACCGTTGCCCAAGTGCTCCGTCTTCCGAAGTTCCGCACTCACCATCACTTCTCCTGGGCTTTAAGCACAAACGCCGAACATAGTGCACTCGAACAAAACAACAGATCAGCAAAAGCTTCGCCTGAAGTGGAGGGCCGGGGCAAGACCTTGGTCGGCATCCAAGCGCCCATGTCACAGCGGTCGTCTTACCAGGGAGAGCGAGATATCCTCATTCACGGCAATCAAATCCGGCATCCTGTCTTATCAACAGTAACGCATGACAGACAAGACCCTTGGCTGAACCCGCTGCCTGGATTCCGTTCATCCCCACAATCCGCTGCAATTAGGTGAGCATTCATTCTACGCAGCACGAACGGATTGCCTCTGCAGTAGCAGCCGGTCTGTTCACACCAATATCCAAGATACGAAAGGCCTTTCAGAGTTGCTGCTTATTCCGATTTTGCCGGCCCGCATGCCACGCCACGAGGTATCCAGGATGGCGCTATCGATAGCGCTCCGCCGTCAAAGACTAGTGCGGATTACTCCATCCCTCTCGACCCTAACGCCGTCGATGTGCTGAGAGGGCCGCGTCAGCAACCAACCGGGAGCTTTTCTTCGACAGGAAATCCCCCCTTATTAAGCCACGGGCACAGAGTTCCCCACCGCGGAAGAAGCATTCGCTTTCGGGCTCAAGCAGGGGATAGTAGTCGAGATAGTGGGGCTTACAGTGTGCGTCGAACGAATGAAGGTCGACCTGGCGTGGTGATGACACTCAGTATCGAATTAAGCTTAAGCACACCCTCGGGACTACCTGTGGAAGAATGACCAAGGGACGATTAATTTGCGCAGACTCCCGGCCTGTGCGCCTTTTCCAGGCCAAGGAACGTGGTGAATCACACCCACTTTAAGCTTGTCGGAGTTGGCTCTCCTTTCCCGGTGGAATGCACACGAGGGGTCTCAAGGGGACCGTTGGCGGCGATGTGGCCTGACAAGCAGACGTTCAGCTCTTCGGATCTGCCCATCTGGCATCCCATCGCGAATCGTCGAAACAGTCCGATACTCGTCTACGGAGTTGAGGAGAAGCTTGCAACACTCTGCCCTGTTGCAAGGATTGGAATAACTGGCGATGATCCTGCTCCCATCCATCCCGAATAAACAACCGCTGTTCAAGGTCGATGATGCGGCCCATCGGTCGCGAGGGGATCCAAGCTTCCCACAAGCTGCCGCCGAGACGGCGTTTCCAAGACCCCGTGGTGGTTCACCGGCGCCGAGTCTACTGCCTGCTCGTCGCCAATGAGAACACCTCGTTTGTGTTTCTTTTGAGTTGTTGACAAGCCGCCAAGCTGCATGCGACAAGCCTTTTGGGCCTCTGGCTACGATGCTGAGCAGACGCCAATATCTCCATCCTTGTCAGGGCCTTCGGCGACTCTGCACCAAGCGCCGCCGTTGGCTAAGACGGCCGCCTCATGACTGATATGCTTACATTTTTTTGCTGCGTTCTTTGCGATCTCATCTCCGTCCGTGTGGCATGCGCAGGTGGATGGCGGCCAGCACTGCCTCAATGCCAATGCATCGATCGGGCGGCCACCAGCGGAATACGAT
Organism: Colletotrichum theobromicola; assembly: GCA_014705045.1. Taxonomy (NCBI): domain Eukaryota; kingdom Fungi; phylum Ascomycota; class Sordariomycetes; order Glomerellales; family Glomerellaceae; genus Colletotrichum; species Colletotrichum theobromicola. Next base: position 5,638 of record JABGLZ010000044.1, on the reverse strand, counting down.
GCTGCAACAGTTAGGGCTAACCAACGTCCTGGAACCTTTGAGCAACCGTTAGTCGGTGGCCGACGTATCCGGGCACCAGGCCGCAAATCGACTGTCAAGCGGTACCGTTCTGTGCCGTTTAAGCGGGACCCCTTGTCGACTTCCGCTCGTTTGCCCACCCGTATCCCGGCCACCTGCCCGCAAGGGACTGATGGCAAAGGAACTTTGCAATAAGCTCAAGTCAACCACCAACAGGCAAACCAAGGATCTCGTTCTTTGCAGCAGAAGGTTACCATGGGGCGTGAAGTTCCCTCGACCCTCGAAAGTTCTCCAGGGAATCGGCCGGCCTCGAACGACATGCTACGCCCGACCTGCATCCTACAAGCGTCCAACATTTTCACCGCTGGAATTAAATCTCGCTGTGGCGCCGGGCAGGGCCGACAAGACCTTGTACTTCACGGCCAAATGCCTTCTTGATGCGGCAGGCAGCCGTGCCCGGCGTTGTGAAGCAGCCATGTCTATGGAGGACAGATTAAAGTTGGGAAAGAATAGACAAGCTCTTGACCAGTCTATCTCTCCTCAATGCCGCTAATGCACTGAAGACAGGGGCTGCACATCCCTCTCAAGGCGGACTGTTCATCCTCCCTTCAGCAGCAGGACGAAAGCTTGTCGTAGGCATGCTCTGATCTGTGACAGGCCGTCTCTCCTCTCGGCGGCGAACCCAACATGGCACTGCGAGTGACCGTCATTTACCCTTCGGGCGATTGCATCCTTGGGTTGCAGAAGCGATGCCGGTTATCTGAATGCAGTTCGAGCGGACATTGACCGGAAGGTTACGCTACGCAGACTGGACCTAGCATCTGATCGTTATCCATGTTAGCCTGCGCCTGACTATAGCTTTGGTGTGTAGCCTAAGGCTGACCAAGATATCTCACACACCATCGCGTTGAACTCTGGCGGTTTCCTCTTCACGTATAGCACGGCAGGCAGATCCCAGTGGAATGGAATTGCCTAACGCAGCCGAGATTTGGCGTATGCCCCAGCCGCAGGTTGTCCGCAACCAAACATGCCATAGCGGCAGAGCCCCATGAAGCTCCGCAAGAATATTTTCCTGATCACCAGCAGGCCTTGAGGACACTGATCTGATAGATAACGAGACGCCGTCTCTCGCTTGCACGTCCGTCATGATACCAACCCAAAAAAGTCTCAGCAGAGAAGGCTCCAGACAGTGATGATACGTCTCAAAGCAAGCATAACTTGACGTTGACTTTGGCGGCACATGAGGCGAATGTTCAATGAACACGAAATGCGCAGCTGGCGACGAACAGCCTGCTGGTCGACCTGTCCGCGCAAGCCAAACACAGATTGTTAGTATTCAATCCTTGAAGTCTGGACTCTGCCAGTGATGAACGGGTTCTCGCTTGATCTCAGCTTCTTGTCCGACCGTCGGTGCCACCAACGGCTCAAGTTGCCCTCCCCAATCACAGCACCCACCGAAGTTCGCGCTGCGTGCCGCGTATAGCAACAGCATGCGGTGGACATGGCGAGCGACTCCTAACCGTTATCGACAACAGCCCAGGCATCTTCACGCGAGAGCACTGGAAAACTAGACAACATACGATTAGCTATGTTTGGCTACAATAGGCGAGGGCGAGTACTGTGTGATGCGCACACGAGAGGAATCGAGCAAAAGTCTCGTGGCCCCGAGAAAGTTTTGCGTGCTAGCTGGAAATCGACCACTCTTTTTCGCTCGCAAGGCTAATTTTTGAGTCTTCTTTGGCGCTTTAGCCTTAAGCTGTCATGTCATGGTACCCGCGAGTTCCGCTGTTTAGGATGCAATGCGGAATCTTGCATTCCAGTGTGGGCAGCTACTTGTGAGACATGTGCCGCTCTATATCGCGGTAGCTCGTCGCCAACCTGCGAAGCAAAGGCAATTTGCACTTGTTCCGAAACGAGGCTGCTCCGAGCTCTGGCAGACGGGTAAAGAAACGGTGTCGATGCAGTCGCCTGACCTGAATGAAAGCCATGATGCAGTTCGTGGTCGAGGACGTCTGCTGCAGCGCGAGCAGGCGTGACTAATCATGACATCCACGTCTGATCTGGCCGCTCAGTCAGCGGCAACAACAAGCCTGTCAAGGAACAAGCGCCGAAGAGTTGCCAACATGTCAAAAAGGTTGCGTCCCGGGATCTATCTGGGGAGAGACTCTCAGGGAAACGGGATGCTCGGTCGCCTCGGGCTCAACAGCAAAACACATCCAGCGGCGGCTACGCCATCTATTCTTGTCCTTGATGCGAGGGGGCCTTGGCAGCCTCTTGTCCCTGAACGCCAATCCTTATTTCTCGATACCTGTCGTTTCCCTTCTCTGAGACGACATCCCTTCTTTTTTTACACTTTGATTTAGGGTTTGCTGTCACGACACGTCCTTTTTATGCGGCGAGTCAGGGTGGGAGGACAAGCATCGCTGTACCTGACGCAACAGAACGTGGGCGGCCGAACTCTTGGATTGTGGGCGAATGGGGCGAACGAGTCGGTTGGCTGCGTGCTAAAGTCGTTTTTCGTAGGCGTTGACTCAGCTGGAAACCGACCAACTGTCACCGCTTGAAGACGCACCGGGCCCTGTGGAGGCTCGTTGTCAGCCTTCGGCTAGGGCGAGCAGGGGAGCGATGGTGTGCCCAGCCGGAGGCTTTTCTCATTGATTATACCTTCTTTTTTTATTGAGGGTATACTCGATAGTCATGCTCTAGTCTTGGCCCTTGCGACGTATCACCTTCATATCGAGTCGAGCTTCGGATACTGCGAGAGTTTCTTTCGGACATGTCGGACGGCGTGCAGCGTGGCAGCAAGGTCCAGAAGAGGGTTCGTTGGTGGCAACCTTACGAGAGACCATGGTTGGCAGTTGTGTTGACAAGTCAGCTTGTTGGAGCACGCCAACACGCCAGCGGGACCCTGAGAAAGTAACCTGGAGGCTGGGAAAGCGTATTCGTACGTCGAGTACACTACCAACTTACCAAGTACTATGCATTTCCGTACAGGCATGTAGGCTGCAGCGAGGAAATACGGTTATTCGTACCCTCCTGCAGGATCGATCCCACACACGCTGTCTCTCCCAGCAAGGAGGGCATGTCAGATTCCGATGCGAAGGAAGCCTGCTGGACAGCGGCACCCTGAGACGGAGTCGAACAGGCAGACAAGCAAACAACAGACAGGCAAATGGGATGGCGGGCAGGTTCGATTAAGGTAAGCTCGGGCGAGATGGTCGCACTGGGCAAGCAAATCGAAGGCCTACGGTTGGTTGGGCTGACGCCTTGCTGCTGTCATCCTGTGCCCTCCCTCCATCCTATCCTATCCTACGTCTACGCCTGCGACTGCGACTGCGATTGCGACTAAAACTGCGGCGGCGGTACAGTCATCGTCTGTCTGGGCGCGGGCTGCTAGGCCGTTTCGCCCGCCCGACGGCGCGTCCTTTCAGCCTATTCGACTGCTTCTGCAGCGGGATCATCATTATGAAACTGCAAACGGCATGCAGTCAGCCCAGTGGTGAGGCTCTGGTACCTCGCAAAAGGCTCCCACCGGCTGCCGCGGAATCGTTTACGGCGGCTGATTCGGTGAGGGTGACAGCCAACAGCGCGATATAGACTTTTCTGTATCTGCGCTTATGTACAACGGCGATCCATTGTACTATGTAGAGCGAGAATACCCACGGCCTGCCTCCTCAGACAAACCTGCCCATCAATCAGCCTTTGGACCTCGGGGGATCCTGTCAGAGACACCCGCGCGGGCAGGCACGGCTCACCCGAAAGCGAACGACCCGGACTTTATTAACAAGGTCACAACGATCTTAACAATAAGCTTTCCCCCCCCTTGCCCCCCTTTGGGTCGCCCAAAAAGCCACAGACACACAGTTCACAGCGAACGACGAGTGGAAGCCGCCGCCCCGTCTGATTAAGCATCTTGCTCGGGACGGATGGCACGAGAAAGAAGGTTGGGGCTGCGCTGATGGCACACTCTATCTGCTGCGGAGGCAAACCTTGGGGCAAGTTGGGAGAACGTCGAAGACATGGGCCACCCCAGGACGCACACCCCGAGTCGATTGACCAAAGCCGCAGTGTACCGCTATCTGGCATTCTATTTGCGCTTGTCCGCCTGATTATCGCGGGCCAAGCAGAATCCCCGCGTATAGAGCAAAAGGAATGGAATCGAAGTGTCCATGCCAACCGTTCGCCGGGCGCGTCTCTATCTTTCCAGAAACCTTTTCTTCGGACCCGGTGCCGCTCCAGAGTCCGACGAGGCCCCCATAGCTGCGGAAGCCTGAAGGGGGGAGGGGTGGGCGTGGATGGGGCCAAGGCCTCTCTTCTCGGTCCCATTCGTTTTTGTACATTCTGACTATGTTCACACCCCCTTTTCCTTCGTCCTTCCTAGAGGAGCATCGCCAGACCCCAGAGGAGCTGTGAGGTATGCCAAGAATACCAAGACGACGCTAGGAGCAGTGGCTGACAACGCTTAAATTCATGCTTAAACCTGCTCGTGGTGCAATGGCGTTTGCTTGGCTCAGCGCAGCAGCAGCAGCAGCACACAGCAGCAGGCCAATTCTCAGCCGTCTTTCGTCTTTCTCACTGCTGCTGGGTTATTCCAGATTTCCATCCAGCCAGACAGGCGCAGTTCAAGAAAGCCGCTTTTTGTTTAGTTCGACCCTTTCGCCTGAGACTAGGCTCGGTCGTTTTTGTCAAGCTGCGATGGTGACTGGACGGCCCGCCAAGGGCCATTGCATCTGGCGCCTCTTCGCTTACCAAGTATTCGTAAAAGCCCACCCACTGCAGACATCAGGCACCGCATGCCTGGCCGCGGCACAAACTCGCACCCACCACAGGACAAGGTCCCGCTCGCAATTTTTCTCGCATTTGATGGAGCAGATTGAGGGGGGGGCGACGCACTCTAGCGGGAAGGAGACTGCTGAGAAAGAGACGCAAAGAAGATACGAACGGTCAAATCATGTTGGACCTAAAAAACTGTATCCCCAGCCTGGGTCCCAGGGATACCGTATACGAACGCCGTGCCCCCGTGGGAATGCCAGCCTGGCCTTGGCTCCCCAGCCAGCTAGACCCGGTGCTAAAGCTCTTGGTGCATGCCTCCTCGTTTGCGCGCAGGCGCTTCGAGGCATCATCCTGATAACCACCCCGATGAGGATCATCGCCAAGATGTGCCCTGGGGCTAGGGGTGGCCCTTTCTTGTGTGCGGGCTGCCCAGGGCGCCGAGGCGGTAGAAACAGCGGCGTTTTTCTTGTCAAAAGTCCACATTTTAGTACTCGATACGGATGCAACGGGGGCCCGATGCGGTTCAATTTACAGGCAATTCCGAGGAATTGATGAGCGATGATCCTGCCGGCCCTTCAGCTCTCCGCTTTGCTGCCTCACACCCCCCCCATCTCTCCCTTTCCCACTCGCCCACGGGCTCGACTCCAAGGAACGGTCCTCGAACAAAGTGGGAACGACACAAGCCGAAGACCCGGGACATTTTGAAGAGAGGGGAGGAAGGACAGAAAAAGTCGCGCGCTCACATTCCCTCACTGTGTCAATTTTGCCGAGTTGCATTAGAGTACGGCTAGCAACGCTACGCTACCTAGATTTCGGAGAGAGGGGGGGGGGGATCCCCGCGGCGACG
>JABGLZ010000421.1:41308-51883 GCA_014705045.1 Colletotrichum theobromicola | reverse complement strand
GAGAGAGAGAGAGAAAGAGATGGGGAGAAGAAGGCTCGTTTGCAGTCTTCCTGAACTGTGGTTCCCCATGAGGAAGCGCGAGCCGACGACTTTGGACAACTCGCAACCCGAATTGCAACCCAAACTGTCCACCCCGGTTGATCGAAGGAACTGGAACCTCAACCTCGTCTTGCTCCCTGGTCTGGACGACAGTACTCTACCTTAGACGCACATCCGTGGCATCTGGGGTAAGCGCAGGGACGGGCAACAACCACCAAAAAAACCTTTTCCCCTTTCAATCTCTTTGGTCATCAGCTCTTTCTCTCTCGGCCTCTCACGTTTGGATGGAGAAATGACTTAAGACTTGCATCAAATCACCTTACCCACCTAACCTTGTGCGGTTCTATTTCCCACCCCCCGTTCCCGCGCTTCTCTGACATCCACCTTTTCGAACCGGCCGCGGCCCGCCGACTTAGGAACCGCACACCACACACCCCCTCCACTTGTTTCGCTTCGGTTCATTACCAGAGGGAAATCCCAAGGCGGCCCGAAAACTACAAGTAAGTGTGCCTCTGCCCACCTCCACGGTTTGCGGATGTTGTCCGGGCTGTATGTCTTGTTGAGTTCCCGAAACCACTCGGGTTGAGTTTTGCACACTGTTTTATCAGAAACAGTTCTTCGTCTCGTACCATTTCGGACTTTTTGTCTATCCCCGTTTCTTTACCGGAGAAGGTCTTGCCAGAGAAGTGAGCAAGGTCGGTATTGTAATACACTCGGAGAGTCTTGTCGAGGGGTAAGAAGCGTTCAGTGTGAGAGAGGAACAAACAGAAGAGACCACATATCGGATCCCGAAACACGCAGGCAAGACAGCGGCGAGGAAGAACAGCGCCGGGAAGGGGGTTCTGTACCAGAAACACTTCCAGAAACACAAAATAATATCCTTGTTTCTCTTTCCTTCGTTCCGTCTTTAACACAGCATACACACCCACCCAGTCCAGATGGACGCGGAAAAGGCAGCACAGACATCCTACCGCCACCACACCGGGGCCGCTGCCGACGACGACAACGACACGGCCACCACCAAGTCGTCGTACATCGCCCCGGAGGAGCCACACTACGGCAGCTATGCCTACCCCGTCCCGGACAAGGCCGACTCGGCAGCGCACGATGGCGCCGCCGCTGCCTTTGGCAACGACCTGATCCCCTCCGTCTCCAACGCCGTGGCCAACGCGGGCGGGAACACTTACACCAACCCCGGCAGCAACAACTACAGCAGCAGCAACAACAACAATGCTGCCGACGGCAAGGGCGGCGGCGGCGGCGACTTCATCAACCGCGTGCCCTCGGCAGCGACCACCGCCGCGGCGGAGGAGGAGACGTACCCCGAGGGCGGCCTGCGCGCGTGGTCCGTTGTGCTCGGGTCCTGGCTCGCCCTCTTCTCCGCGCTGGGCATTATGAACAGCATCGCCGTGTTCCAGACATACGTCGCCACGCACCAGCTGCAGGGCTACCGCGAGGGCACCATCGGCTGGATCTTTTCAGTGTACACGTTCCTCTGCTTCTTCGGCGGCATCTACATCGGTCCCGTGTTCGACCGGTGGGGCCCGCGCTGGCTCGTCCTTTCCGGGACGGTGTGCCTCGTCATCGGGGTGATGCTGCTCAGCATCTGCACGCGTAAGTCTCGTGGGACCTCCCGACATTTTCCTCCAAAGCGAATTTGTTGTTGTTGACAAAAAAACCCTTCCAGTCTACTGGCACTTCATGCTCGCCTTCGGCATCCTCTGCGGCCTCGGGTCCTCCCTCGTCTTCACCCCGTCCATCGCCGCCGTCGGGCACTGGTTCAAGCGCCGCCGCGGCTTCGCCACGGGCATGGCCTCCACGGGCGGCTCCCTCGGGGGCATCGTCTTCCCGCTCATGATGCAGGCGCTCTTCCCGCGGCTCGGGTGGGGCTGGACCATCCGCGCCGTCGGCTTCATCTGCCTCGCGCTCTGCGGCGCCTCCAACTTCCTCATCCGCTCCCGCCTCCCGCCGCCCCGCAACGCCTCCCCGCACCCGGACCCGCGCATCTTCCGCTCCGCCGCCTTCAGCCTCACCACCGCCGGCATCTTCCTCATGGAGTTCGCCCTCTTCATCCCGCTGACGTACATCTCCTCGTACGCCCTCAGCCGCGGCTTCAGCGAGTCCTTCGCCTTCCAGATCCTGCCCATCCTCAACGCCGGCAGCGTCCTCGGCCGCGCCCTGCCGGGCTGGTGGGCCGACCTCGCGGGGCCCTTCAACAGCAACCTCGCCGCCGTCGTCGTCTCCGTCGTCGCGTGCCTGGCCGTCTGGCTGCCCGCGGGCGGCACCGCCGTCGGCGTCGTCGTCTTCGCCGTCCTCTTCGGCTTCGCGAGCGGGAACAACATCAGCATCTCGCCCGTCTGCGTCGGCCGCCTGTGCAGGACGCAGCACTACGGCCGGTACTACTCGACCACGTACACGTGCGTCTCGGTCGCGTGCCTCGTGGGCATCCCCATCGGCGGGGAGCTGATCACCGCCGCGGGCGGGGAGTACTGGGGCCTCATCGTCTTCACGGGCGTCGTGTACGTGTTGGCGTTTGCGGCGCTGCTGGCTGCCAAGATTGTGTGTGTTGGGAAGAATGTTTTTGCTGTTTTTTGAAGAGAGAGAGAGAGAGAGAGAGAGGGAGAGAAGATGCGAGGGGTGCGTTTTTTTTGCGTTTGGGGGAAAGTCATCATCAATCAGGCGCATACGAGTTACGGATCACGGAAAGGGATGAAAGGGGCAAAAAAGTTGTTGCGAGTTTTTGGAAGACATGATTGAATGGCATTTGTTACGTAGACCAAGATTGAGAGACAGCATGGCTTGTTTTTGTTTATTTGGTGGTTTGTTGAACGATGAGGAATACTTAATGTAATATTATCATGAAAAGGGTCCAAGTGCAACTCGTGTCTCCCTCCGTCTTGCGTCGGTGGTTCGGTATCGCAGCGGCGGTTATCGGTGCCGAAAAGGGCAGCAGCAGCTCATGATTTGACCCCCAGCCAGCTATCGGTGCGGGCGTGATGTGTGTGCTTGTCTGATGTTTGCACCGTCCCAAGGAAGCAGGGGCGTAAGCAGTGCAGTGCAGTGCAGTGCAGGTGGTGTAGAGTTCCCGCTCTGCCGCCGTGTCGCGAGCTCCGATCCACCCGACGTCCCCGTGCCCAAAATTACCCGGCAGGATCCCTCACGGAAGGAGGGTCGGGTGGGGCGCACGGGCCCCCGTCGGCCCGTAACAGGAACACCCGGCCGCTCTGCGAACGGTTAAAACCCTCGTCTTCTCTTTCTTCTGTTTTGTCACTGTTTGTTTCTGACCTGAATTTTGAGTCATTCCTCAGCAAACGCGTGAGGATAACTCTTTCGTTTAGTTCTTTTCCACGAGCTGTCCCGGCCTCTTGGCAGCGTTTAGAGGCATTGATATAGCAAGGTGAGTGAGAGTGATGTAAGCTGCGTCATATGGCGCCGGAGGGCCGAGGTTGAAACGGAGATGGGTGCCGAGGGTGTGAGATGATGATGATGGGAGGGAAGGGCCACATCGCTTATATACCTCACTCTCACGATGGCCTTTGAAAAAGGAAGGGTTATCGGAGATGTGCCATGTTTTCGGAATTCAAAAAGGTACCGCCGTGACTAACACCACGCCAGATCCCGCTCTCAACTCGTCCACGCTCACCCCCACCTCACAACCATCACACCTCACACACACAAACACACAACCTCCGCCCACCATGACGACAGAAACCGCCGAGCACCAAGAGGACGCCTACTTCTCCTCCCAACCGCCCCCCAAGAACCTCGACGCCCACGTCTCCGCCGCCCGCGCCTTCATCGCCCACCACGCCGCCCTCCCGGCCCGGCGCATCGTCCTCGTCACCTCGGGCGGCACCACCGTGCCCCTCGAGAAGCAGACGGTCCGCTTCATCGACAACTTCTCCGCCGGCACCCGCGGCGCCACGTCGGCCGAGTACTTCCTCGAGGCCGGCTACGCCGTCATCTTCCTGCACCGCCAGTTCTCCCTGCAGCCCTACTCGCGCCACTACTCCCACGCCACCGACTGCTTCCTCGACTTCCTCGCCGAGGGCGCCGACGGCACCGTCGTCGCTAACCCGGCGCACCAGGAGCGCATGCGCGCCGTCCTGCGCAAGTACCGCGCCGCCCGCAAGGACAACATGCTCCTCATGCTGCCCTTCACCACCATCACAGACTACCTCTTCGAGCTGCGCGCCATCGCAGGCCTGCTGAGGCCGCTCGGCCCGTCGGCGCTGCTGTACCTCGCCGCCGCGGTGTCGGACTTTTTCCTCCCGCAGGACCGCATGGCCGAGCACAAGATCCAGAGCACCAACGCCACGGACTCGCTCTCCGCCTCCTCCTCCTCCTCCTCCAAGCCCCGCAACAACGGCGCCGGCGCGGCGCCCGCCGAGGACGAGGAAACATTCGACAACTTCGACTCCTCCCCCCGGATCCCGCGCTCCAAGCGCCTCGTCATCGACCTCGACCCCGTGCCCAAGTTCCTGCAGAACCTCGTCGACGGCTGGGCGCCGCAGGGCATGGTCGTCAGCTTCAAGCTCGAGACGGACCCGGCCATCCTCGTGCACAAGGCAAAGTACTCCCTCGAGCGCTACCAGCACCACCTCGTCATCGGCAACCTGCTCTCCACGCGCAAGTGGGAGGTCGTCTTCGTCGCGCCGGGCCAACGGGACAGGTGGGTCCGGATCCCCAGCGCGCAGCAGCAGCAGCAGCAGCAGCAGCCGCCGCGCAAGACGGAGGTGGCGGAGGACAAGCCGCTCGACCCTGCGGCGCTGCCGGAGGGCGACCCCGAAGTGGAGATTGAGAGCCTGATCATCCCTGCCGTGCAGGAGTTGCACTCGAAGCATATCCAGTCGTTGCAGAAGTAGACTTTTGGGTGGGTTAGAAGAGCTGGTGGTGGTTGTATTTTTCTATTAACACGTAATCGAGGGGGATTAGAGCGAGCGTCACGTATATCAAGGCATAGCGCGCGTGTATGGTAATGAAAAGCATTGAATACTATTTGTTTTTGTTCTAGAAAATGGTGTCTCCAAGCCAGTTCGCTACGTGATGCTGTGATTTGAAAAGAAATGTTACATGCGTGATTTTTTAAGCTTCGAAAGACAACCCTCGCTCGACATCTATTGTCGGGAGTTTGACAGGCGCCAGGCCCTCATGGGCAGCGACTGCAGGTGCAGCACCTTGGGACGGATGTACAGCATGAAGGTGACGACGCCAAAGACGACGCAGATGATGTTGACGAAGTAGTATCCGTCGCGCACCATGTCGCACGTGCCGCCGCCCTTGACGCAGCGCTCCTTGTCGGGCTGGAGAGAGCATGAGAACGGGTCGGTGACGACAGGGCCTTTCAGAGCGTCGATGTCGGCAGGGTTGCCGGGGTGGCAGGTTGCGACGGTGAAGTAGTCGACGAGACGGAGGACGAAGAAGCGCGGGAACGTGCCGCCAAGGTTGCAGACGCTGATGTATGTTAGTACCAAACAGAGAACGGGTGATTAGGAGAAAACTTACGTGGCCAGCAGTGTCATGTAAGTGCCGCCAATGACAGGGTCTGCGATTCTAGCGTGGAACGCTGAGACGGCGACGAACATGACGGTGTTGGTAAAAGTCGAGAAGACGTGCTCTCCAATGACAACAAGCATGTACCAAGAAGTGACGCCGCCGGCGGGGAAGATTGTGACGGTAAACTGCGCAATCAAAGCCGCAACGAGACGACCCATGAAGCCCCAGCACCACAGACGCATCGGGGTATACTCCTGCGACCACTTGCCGGCGTAGTAACCAAGCGCAATCTCAAAGGGAAAGTCGATCAGGACGGTCAGTGCCATGTTCTCCTGGCCAAATCCCTTGTCAATGAGCTTGAGGTTGGTGACGGCGTCGTTAGCCTGGAAACCGATCTTGGCGATGAGATGGACGATGATGATGGTCTGGATGTTCTTGAGCTTGAGGACACCCCACATGATCTTGTACACATCCCAGATGCCGTCCTCGTTCTTGGTCTTCTCCTCACGCTTGAACAGAGACAGGCCGATGGTAATAGCAATGTAGGCCCAGCCCCAAAAGGTGAGATAGCCACCAAGGTTCATCAACCCCGTGTCAAGCGGGGTGCTGCGGAAGTAGCGGTTGGCAAAGTCCTTGGAGTTGAACGCCAAGAACACCGTGTAGGACAGGAAGTGGCCGGCAGTCAGACCAACAGTTTGCGCAGTGGAAGCATACGAAACATTCCCGGGAGTCAGTAGAGTCAGGGCCCAGCCGTCTACGGCAATATCTTGAGTGGCGCACATAAACACCAAGAAGAACCACCACCCAGTGAAGTTCCACACAGTCGGGCCACCGGGCTTGCCGGTCGTAGCCATCATGTTCTCGACGGTCGAGCCGAGCCACAGCATTCCCAGGCCAGAGAGCAGCTGGATGGGGAGAATCCAGCTCTTTCTGCGCCCGACCTTGGGGCTCCATACCGCATCGACGATCGGGCTCCACAGGAGCTTCAGCGAGTAAGGATACGAGGCCAGACTGAAGATTCCAATCTCGCTGTATGACATGTGATCCTTCATGAGGAACGGCACGGAGCCGCCAGCGAGACCCATGGGGACGCCCTGCAAGAAGTACAGAAGCACCAGCAGGAGGAAGTTGCGCTGGTCTTGCACGGGCAGCTCAAAGAAGCCATGGTTGTTCGCGATGGGCGTCTTGGGGACGGGATCGTCGAGGGTGAAGGACTCAAGCGCCATGAGGTTCGCGGTGACGGTGTCGGAGCCGGGGGCTGTCGTCTTCCGCCGGTATTCAACGTTGTTCTGGTTCATGTCGCCGTTGGCGTGGCCGTTGGTGCCGTCTGTGTCAACGGCAAGATCGGCCAAAGCTTTGCGCTTCGTGGACTTGTTCCGGCGGGTTCGGACGCTCATTTGTGCTTGGTAATCGTGGATCTGCGGCTTGGTCGTAGGTTGGAGAGCAGCGTGGAGAAGTCGGAAAGAAACAGTGGTATGTAGAGGTTAGAAGAAGAGGTTGAAAGACTTTGTGCGACAAGTCGAGAGTCGTGAGGACAAAAAAGTTTGGGTTTCGAGTACGGATCGAGATAAGGTCGAAGGCGGGGTGGAGCAGAGTCCGTGGGAGTCAAGGCGACACTGGCTTAAAAAGCAGCTGGAAACCAATGACAAGCGGAAGAAGCGCTAGGCACCGGGACGCGCGAAGTTTGTGCGGTCGGGTGTTGGATGGTAGAGAGTGCGCGCGAGGAAGGCGATGTGTCCCGGGACGGGTGGATGGGAAGCGCAACCGTGGCCTTTGACACTTTTTGGGGAAAAGCCTGTGGCAACAACAATGAATGAATAATGGTCGGCGGGCCGCTTGATTAGGCTCCAGTAAATGATTGTAAGAAGGTTTTTTTTTCACAGAGGAAAAATAAGACGACAGGAAAAAAAAGAGACCCGAGTCCAAGTGGACTGAGACGCGGAGAAGATGTACCGAAGCAGAACAAGAAGGCGAATGCGCTGTGTTCTTGATTGCGACGATGATACTTGGCGAAGAAAGAAGACAGAGACGGGACGGGGGAGACAGGCGCAGCAAAAGAAGCTTATCCTCGTCCAGTTCCAGTCGCCGACTCGATCCACTCCGCTGCTGGACAGTGGAAAGCCACCCGGAGGGAGCTGGAGCTGCCTCGGGGGACCCCTGGCGCCATGCCTAAAATGGAGAACTGCTGGCTGATAAGATAGCAGATTAGATAAGGCCCCCGCAGGTCGCATTCCACCACGCCCAGTCGAATGATGTTGTGTTGATTTGCGCCTTTCGGCAACGAATGTCAACTTCTCAGACGCGTCACCGTACAAGATACGTCAATCGCGTCGTCGCAACCACCACCCATTGAAGCTTTCCTCCAGAACCATCGCTTCATTGTGTTCAATAGAGATCAGCGATCACCATGTCGGCTGAACCGCAAGCGCAAGACGCGGTTGCCGAGGCCCTCAACAGAGAGATCAAGGATCTCAAGGCCAGACGTAGGTTGCGTGTCCAATTCTCCCGCGACACTTGCTAACTCACAATTCGACAGTCAAATCTCTGAAAAAGGACGTCAAAATCCAAGCCACGGCTCTGATCTCGTCGGAATCGACGCGACGAGCCCTCCAGGCAGCCGACCAAAACCGCGGTGCGCCGGCGCTGCCCTCCAAATCGAAACCAGACAGCCAAGAGATCCTCGCTCGATCAAAAGCCCAAGACGCGCATGACCAGCAATGCCTCTACCGCACATGCGCGACCGTCACGACCTTCAAGGTCCAAGACCCCGACCCGAACGCCGTCGATCACGGCAACGTCCTCGGCATCCGCATCGAGCTGATGGTCGACGCGCGCTTCCGGAGGCCGTTCTACGTCATGCTCAACCGACCTTACAAGGACTCGCGGCACCTAAGAGTGCACCGCCATACTGTCCCCGTGTGCATACCGCTCTCGGGACTCGCCGCGCGACACTTGCCCGCTCCGAGGCCAGCCGACGCCGAGAGGCAGACGACACAGGATCTGTCGCGCTTTGTCCGGACGCTGAGGAGAGAGATTGTCAGGTACCACAATCGCATTGCTATCATTAGCGACCTGCAAAGGGCGGCTGGGCTGCGTGGTACTCCGCGGGAGGACGAGTCGGAACAGAGTGTGGTCAGTATTACCGCAGCAGATGGCGAAGCGAAGCAGATCAGTCTTGAGTGGGCCGACGGCAGATCAGGCAGATTGGTCATGAGCGAAGATGGACAGATCCAGAAGGTTGTCGTTCTCGGCAGCGGTGGGAGAGACCGAGAGGTCACGCGGGAGTTGCTTGGAGAGAGCCGGCGGGTCGAAGACGTCGCCAAGTGTCTGAAAAGCACATGAGACCAGGACACGGTGTGAACGTCACTCATACTTGCCTCTCAAAGCGCAGACTCGATGGTTCGATAAGTGCGACCTTCTGAACTGTGTGCGCAAATATTGGTATACAAGGAGGAGATGTTGTCTGCAGACTTCAAGCCCACCGACACAGTGGCCAAGAATTCGAGCTTGACACGAAGCACTCCGGTCCTTCAAGAACCACATTAACCCCAATCTGACGGATGAGGTGCAGTAATCAGCGAGGAGAAAATCGCAACCCATAATCGCAAAGCTCCATTAGTCTGGGCTATGCCCGACCCACGACTCACATTGTGTCCGGATCGTCCGGGCCACGCCTAGACGCAAATATAAGCATATTGATCATAATCTGCAGCGCTATGCAGCGACTTCGGTCCTCTCCGACCGCGAAACCTTGGGGATTAACAATTAAGACCAGGTTCCCACGAGTTCGGACGGAGCAGATCGCGCGGGGGAAATGAGCTACCCAATCTGTCGATCCCCCAGACTTTTCAGATGAGCTTTTCGGCTGATCGCAACCTCCAACGGCAAAGACGAACCCGGGGAAATTTCACCGCCGTTCGCCCTCGGGGACACCACGGAGATGAGACGACTCCTTCGAAGACTACACAACGGAACGGCGCCGCCACGAGGCCGTTTGGACAGTCAGTGCGAGATTTGGGTACACCGTCAAGTCACGCTAATCCAGACCATCACGAGGAAGCGAAGGAAGTCTTTGGTTGTTTAAAAAAAGAACCGGAACCCATTATATTAGCCTTAAACTAATTAAGTTGGGTGTGTTAGACGCCAGAGTTGCCCCTCCACATCCCCCCCTCCGCGCTTGTTCTCGGCGCGGAAGTCCCAAGGGAAGAAAAGAGCCCACCCAACCGCGTCCAAGTTAACCCCGTTTGTGTCATTTGCCATTTCAGAACCCCCCCAAAAGTTTAATTCCCATTTCCCCATGTGTCCCGTTTGCCCTTTGATATCATTGATTGTGTGTGTGTCCGCATTCCCCGTCTATGCACCCCTCCCCTTGAATTGAACAAGAAAGAAGAAAACAACAAAAATCTCATGAAAAAGCTGCCAAAGTCTAAGTGTTTGATTAATTGCAGGTTTTTGTTCCGTTTTGTCTGTTCGTTCAGATGAAGGCGGCGGCGGCGGCGACGGCGGCGAGGACCATGCCGCCGGCACGCTGGGCGTTGGGAGCAGCGGCGGCGGTGACGATGGCGCGGCCGGTGGTGGCAGTCGGGTTGGGCTTGGTGACGGTGCCGACGTCGGCGGGCTTGGTGGTGGTGGCGGCGGGAGGAGCGGCCGGGGGAGCGGAGGAGACGGGGGGGATGACGACGGAGGAGAGGGTGGCGGGGGGAGCGGGCGCGCTGGGGGCGGGCTGCTCGACGGCCGGGGCGGTGGTGGGAGCCGGGGGCGCGGCGGGGGGCGCGGAGGGGGCCGGGGCCGGGTTGACGGGGACGGGGCAGATGGTGACGACGGCGGGGACGGTGACGGTCTTGTAGGCGGTGCCGCCGTTGCCGCCGCCGTTGCCGGGGCAGTTTGTGACCTCGGGGGCGCAGGAGATGACGGTGTGGACGGCGGTCTGGGTGATGGTGGAGGTGGTCCACTTCCACTGCGGGGTGGTGGTGGGCTCGGGCTGCTCCGGCTCGTCGGGGGTGTCGGTGGGCTCGGGCGGCGTCTTGGTCTTGTCGCCGC
>JABGLZ010000421.1:0-41270 GCA_014705045.1 Colletotrichum theobromicola | reverse complement strand
TGGCGCCGCCCTTGTCGCCGCCCTTGTCGCCGCACTTGCCGTCCTTGTCGCACTTGTCACCGCCCTTGTCGCCGCCCTTGTCTCCGCCCTTGTCGCCGCAGTTCTTGTCGTCCTTGTCACACTTGCCGTGGCCGGGCTTGCCCCACTTGGGCTTTCCCGGGTGAACCCAGTGCCAGCCGTGCTCCTTGTCGGAGTCGCAGTCGTCGATGTAGACGTCCGGGTGGGGAGGGTGCCAGACGGAGATGCAGTCGGCCGGGGGCGCCGAGATGGGGCCGAAGGTCTTGATGCTGAAGTCCACGCTGCCGGTCAGGCCGAGGGGCTCGATGCCGGGGGGGTAGCTGAACTTGCCGTCCCAGGTGGCCTGGGCGACGGCGGCGAAGCTGAGGGCTGCGATGGTAGAGTAACGCATTTTGATGTGATGTGTGTGTGTTTGTGTGTGTGTGGTGTATAGGCAGGGGTATGTATGAGAATAAACCTCGAAAGAGAGTGACGAGGGGTTTTTCTATGAAGGAGAGATAGAAAGAGAGAGGGAAAGAGTTGGTATTGCAGATTATTAGTGAGTGTAAGGGTATCAAAGATACTGAAGAGAGGAGGGGGGAGGAAAAAGAGGGCAGAAGAAGCAGGGTGAAGAGCCGTCCTTTTGAATCTTTTCCTCCTGTCCGTCAACGTCGACCTCTGAAAGGGGAATTGATGACGATGTAAGCCGGGGGTAAGGCCGCAGCCCTTCCTTCCTCGAATAGACTCGTGGGGCCCAGGCTGAGTCGCGCGCCCATGATGGACTAGCTCGATTTCCATCATGTCATTTCTTCCGCGCCATAGAGCAGTGCTGCTAAGAGAGCGAAGAGGGGCTCACCTTCAGAAAGAAGAAGATACTACCTAACCTAACCCGCAGGCCTCCATCGCTGTTCCCAAGATCGACGCGATTGGACCAAACGGTTCGTGGATGCTAGTCGATCATCCAGGGGGAGGGGACGTGACCACAAGGAACGTCCTGGGTAGAGTGTGTCCTGGCTGAAATTGCGCTGGACTCAATTTGGGACGACAGGTACGGATACGGGTGAGAGAGAAAGGCGCGAAGCGTGTGTGTGTGTGTGTGTGTGTGTGTGTGCGGTCGAGCACGACGTTGGGCTACCTAGACGCCATTTTGGGTGTACCGGGGTACGGCCGGTCCAGTTGCGCCAGGGCTAGTTTCTCCATCCTCTCTCTCTCCTCGGAAGGAAAAAAAAAGAAGGCCACTAGCAGGCGAAAGCTGGGGGATGGGCGCAGCCATTGTTGTTGCGCATGGTCGTGATGCAGGGACGGTGCTGGGCCCCCTCTGGTCCTCTGGACGTGATCCCTGCGCGGGAGGTAAGGTAAGGTAGTCTGGCACTAACAAGAGAAGGCCCAGTAGCCAACCAACAGCTCCCGGATTCGTCCAGGTGCGGGTGGGCGATGTCACGTCGTCCGACAAACCAGGAGGTGCGCTACCGCGTAGAGTGGCGCGGGCTGGTGGTTCCTTGCAGCAAGGTGGTGAGCTTAAAGAGACTTCGACTAAGAATGGGGGGGCCACCCGGTACCTGAGTGTCCCCCTCCATTACTACACCACGGTATGTGAGGCAGCACAGCCCATCATCCGAACTTTCGAAACACCACAGGCCCCTCTCCCATGATTTTGGCCAATTTCCAAGGTCAAAGCAGCCCACCCCAGGGACTTTCTGAGAAACTTGCTGTCACCCCCCCTTTTTTGTCCTCTTCCTTTTCGCGAACTCCGAAGGGGAAGGGTAAAAAAGAAGTTTGTAATGGAGGGTTGGATGATGTCAAGAGTGGTGGCCTCACGGTCCCCGATGGGATATCGCTAGTTGTCCTAGGTCCATAGGAGAGGGCGATGACCTCTAGGCTCTTGCTTAGCATCAGCGCTTAAGGGGCTGCAAATTTCGCCGGGCGATCTTTCGATAGTACCGTGTTGATGTGTAAATGTTCATGCGAATCCTCATTTATGCAGCAGCAGGACAGGCAAGATAGAAGCAGGCTTGCAAGATTCATTTTGCATTTTGTTTCTTCAGATTAGGGGCCATCGCCTTTCCCGTTCCTTCTCTGCATCTCGAAACTATTTGGTTTCCTGTCAGCGAAGGCTGACATGCGGCATGACCACATTTTCGTCCAAACATTCCCTTGGCTTGCAGGATTCACCCGAAGAAGCCTAACCTAGCAGACCTCCTTTCAAAAATAGGAAGTGCAGCGACGAGGTAAGAGACAGCCACACCCGAGCGCCATGGGACTTCCTCGTTTGCAAACGAAGGGAAACGCCACAACCGTTGCGCTTGCGGCTGAACTAAGAGGCCACCACTCGCCACACCTGAGACGAGAAAGTGTGTATTTTTCTGTCTTGCGGAGGGGCCCCCTCTCGCGAGTCCGATTTAACTCGGCTCTAGCCGTAAAGAGAGGGATTCCTCGCCTTCTGGGGAGATCAAAGAGCCGAGTCATAACACACTCGTAATATTACGGCAATTTGTTCAGCTATGGGCGGTTAGCATCATGGGTTCCCACCTTGCATAGCCATCTAAAGACAACTTACTAGACACTGGATCGATCTTTTGCGTGTGCATCCTTGAGAGCAGTGGTGCGCTCCTGGTAGGGCCAGCGGCGGCGTAGCTGGAGATGTCGCATATACAGAGAGACCAAGCTCGGCCCGATGCCCTCATTCGCACAAAGGCTGGATGGGGAATAGAAGGCGATGTTGGGTGCCCGTGCCCTCGAGCAGACGCTCGCGAAGAAGACTTCACCAGTCCAGCGCCTTCTTCGTCTGCGGCACCGCAGAGCTCGGCACCCGCTCCGGGCTGGGCTGTCTCTCGTGGTCGTCCGCATCACCGATAGCATTGAGTTCGATGCCCCATCGCTCAATCTCGGCATCTACGGCCTTTGTCCACTTCTGAATGAGGGGATGGGCACGAGCCACGTCGGAGAAAAGAATTTCTTCATCTCCCGACGACGATGATGTCGATGATGACTGATCAGGCCTCTTCTTCTTCTCGACGGGGAACTTCCAGGTGCCGTCGGTGTTCCAGAACTCGGGCGTAAAGATCGAGTCAGTCTTGAGCTCAGCTTTGGCCTCGTCGAGGGCCCGTCGCGCATCCTTCGCGACGACCGCATCATCTCCTCCTCCCTCCAGGGCGTGGGCGATTCCTTCGAGCAAGCCCAGCAGCTGGCCCGCGAGAGACCCGATCTCGGCGCCCAGGCTGAAGCCCTCGTCGAAGCCTGCCTGGATGCTCGTGGCCTTGGCAGCCGTGACGCCCTCGCGGTAGCCGGCGGTCGTGTGTTCGGCCTGCAGCCTTGGCATGTCTGACGGGTGCGCGCCCGCGGGGGCGTCGAGGGCCACGACGGTCGGCGAGCCTGGCGCGGAACCCCAGACGTCGTCGAAGGGGTCCTGCTGCTGCGCTTCCATGGCGGGGTTGAGCCGGGGGTCGGGATCCATGGCAATGGTGAAGGGCTCTATTTCCGTGTTGTCGATGGGTTGGAGATGCATTTTGGGAGACGGCGAGGCGGTAAGGGGCTGGGGAGATCCTGTTATGTGGTCTCCTGGTGCGAATGGCCTCAGTGGCGGAAAAATTTCGTGGTGGTGAGTTTGGAGAAAGTCTTGAGTGAAAAATTGAAGCTTGATTTGTCAAGCATCCCCCGCATCCATATTTTTGCGTCATTTTGCACTGTCTTGACCGCATATAACTTGCACCTACATACCGTACATTTGCAAATATGCACTGTATGACTGATCATGTCGCTCACCTTTCACCGTGATGAACCATATCTCTCTCTCATCACTTCTTACTCTCAACATCGTCAGCTTCACCCTCTACCTCCGATATATCACCACTCTATTAACGTTGCTGCGCGGCTCGCAAAAGACGGCTCGAGATGGACCGCTTCTCTATCCGCGGCTCACCCATGTGCGATTCACATAGATTAGCTGCAACCGACTGACTGGCGATGAAACGATCCTCACCGTAAAGTGGGAGATAACTTGGCGACCACCAAAATTAGCAGGCCAAGACGATGACGGATCTCGTCTGAATTCCATCCCTTCTACCCTATGTACGCGTGTGCGATCAAGCATTTCATCCCATCTCATCGGGGTAGGTCGCACGTCACTGCCCAGATCCTTCAGCTGTGTCCAGCGCATCGCCGTTCAGCGGCTTTTCCGGTCACATTGGCAATCAGTCGCAGCTGGCCTCAAGGCTAATTCAATCTTTTTGTATTGGTATGTAAATGTGACATGCTAATCGCTCAAACAAAAGTCTATCTTTCCGTGGTATATCCGCCCAAATGCCTACGCCGTATCCAAAACGACAACCTCGGCATCCGCCTCTCCAATGCTCTCCACATTCAACTTGTCGCCCGCGTTGACCGCATTCACAAACGCGCCGTCGCCCTCCGACAAGACGGCGTCGTCGCGGCCGTCGATGCGGATCTTGGCCTTGCCGCCCTTGGTCATCGGCAAGTGAACAAACACCTTGCGCTTCGTCTGCTGCGTGACCTTGGCGCCGACGTTCCACTCAAAAGCCTTGTTCGGCTCGATGATGCCCGCGCCCATGACGAAGTCGGCGTGGATCGGGATGGTGTCCGGGATCGACGGCTCCGCCGCCTTCTCCTCCGCGAGCGTGGCCTCCGGGCCGGCCTTCAGCGGCGAGAGGATCCTGACGAAGCCCTTGCGCTTCTCCTCCTCGGCGAAGTGGCGCGTGTGGTAGGTTGGCGGCAGCCCGCGCTTCCACGGGATGGCCCAGATCTGCAGGAAGTGCACCGTGTCGCGGGCGTGCTCGTTCATCTCGGAGTGCGCGATGCCGGTGCCGCCGGTGGTGAACTGGACGTCGCCGCGGTGCATGCGGTAGAACTTGTCGCTCTGGGCGCCCTCGTTGCCCTTCTGCAGCATGGAGTCGCGGTGCGTCAGCTCGCCCGAGAGGATGTAGCTGAAGATCTCAAAGTCGCGGTGCGGGTGCGTGGGGAAGCCGCTGTTGGCCTTGACGCGGTCCTCGTTGAGGACGCGGAGGGCGCCGAAGTTGTTGAAGCGCGGGTCATACCAGTCGGCGAAGGAGAAGCTGTGGTACGTGTTGAGCCAGCCGTGGTCCGAGTGGCCGCGGGTGCCGCTGCGGTGCGGGGTGATCTTTGCGTGGTGGAGGGTCTTGGACATTGTGTTCTTGACTGCGTTGAGCATAGACTCTGGCTCTGGAGATGTGATGTTGGTGGTGGTGTTGGTCTTGAGGAGTGGGGCCGTCAGGTCGGCGATGAAGCTCTTGAGTTGAGTGTTGAAGATGATGATGGAAATGAAAACAGCGAAAATCGCAGTGAGTGTCGCGAGGCGAGGCATATATACTCGTGTTTCTATTTGGAGCTTCACAGAATGGAGAAGCTAGCAAGATCGAGAAGCAACGTGAAAATTGGTTTGGAATACTTGTTCAGCATTTGCAAATCTGATCTGCCGCTTATATCTGTTGCCAATACCGGCGAGGGACTACTGTAGGGGTCTTACACATGCTCCCCGCGAAGCTGTCTAAGCACTTACCTAAGGCGGCATCGCACGGGGCGGCGGGGCGGTTGGCTGCAGGTGGTGATTCGATGGAAATTTTCGCAGCTGGACCGCTGAGAATTGGATTATTCATGCTGACACTGACAGGCTTCCAGAAGCCCACCCCACCCCGCCGGTTCGGCTCCGCATTGAAGTGGGCCATCCGATGCACGGCGGCGTGACGCCGCTGGCTGCCTCAAAATAGGTACCTAAGTAAGTATGTATGTACAGTACAATATGATCCTCGAAAGTTTGTTACACCCTCTAACTGAGTCGCCTCGTTATTTCTAAGATAGGTACATATTTCCTATAGAATTGAGTAGGTACTAAAAAGAGACAGTCTTTGAACGAAGTAACTCGCTAACAAGCGTTCAAGAATTGTATTGAAGTCTAAGCTAACCGGTCAAGATTTTCCTTCATACCTATTCTTACCCTTTGCAGAAGATTTCCAAGTAGAACGAAGGTAGCGACGAAGGCAGAGAAGCTAAGATAACAGAGCCTCAAGCACAGCAGTCATTTCACGCGACCATAATAATTGATTTCTCAAATAAACTCTTCTAATGCTAATCAAAGGATTCCATCAGGGGAAAGGCGAATGGATCTTAAGGCAATCTATCACATGGCTGTGTATACAGAGATCAATGTTTAGAACACTCCCGATGCCTTCAATTTTTATACATTATAATATCTAGATGAAACTAGCCGCTTTTTGTTCAACTCTCGGTTGATGAGAAACTAGAGCTGCTGGCTACAGAGTCTGTCGCGTAGCCATCCTTCCCGGATGCGATCGTCATCATCGAGGCGTTACGGAACGTTGTCCATCTTACACCCTCGTATTCGGATTCTGTATCAGAATCTTCCAAATCTACTAGCCAATCCTCCGCTTCCGTTTTTGCGTTTTCTAGAATGCTTCTTTCTAGACTCCGCAACGCCTCGCCACGATCCGGCATTGAAAGTGCGTACCAGTTCAGCTGGGAAATGATCTTCCTAAAGGAGTTGCCGTAGCTTTCAACTCTTCGAAAGCGATCATGCAGTTTCCTTGCTATCAGGCGCGTTGTTAAGCCATTCTGACATCTTAAGCTGAGATCTAGCCCTTCCGCTCGGAGTAATAGTTCGACAATATCCAACCGGCAATGTATCACTGCAGTCGAGAGAGCTGTCAAGCCACCTACCACCGATCTAAAGTTCACATTGGCCTTTCTCGAGAGTAAAACTCTTATAATCCCAGACTGGCCTCTTTTTGCAGCCTGAATGAGAGGCGTGGAACGGATTTTGCGGTGTTGGGACTTCCAACTGTATTCGAAATCGACTTGCAACTGTCCAACATCGAGAAGATGCTTGAAAACTTTCTTGGAACCATTTTTCAGAGCCACGATGATCGGACTTTCCTCCACTATGTCTGTTTCTGCCACTTTCAGCTCAGCGTTCCAATCTTGTTGCAAGAGCACGAGGAGAGACAAATCATCCACTGCTGCAGCAAATGAGATTAAGCTTTGTTGCAACCGGTATTCGCGGTCATTGCTGGCGGTTAGCAGTAGATGGACTATACGTGGATTGCCCCCCTCCATTGCTCTGGCAAGGGGGGTCTTTCCCACGGTATTTTGCGCATGTATGTTAACTTTGTGAGTCGCAACAAGCATCTCAACAATTGACAAGTTTCCTTTCTTCGCGGCTATTGCAAGCGGCGTGTCTCCCGATTGATCACGTGAGTTCACGTCAACTTCACCAGTTTCCAAAAGGATATGTGCGACATTCGCATGGCCATATTTTGCTGCTTGCGAAAGCGGAGTTAGGCCGTCTCGATCCTTCAGGTTCGGATCAATCTTGCCAGATTTGAGAAGTGTATGAAGCGCCGTTGCATTCGCCCCCTGCACTAAGGGTTCAACAAAAGCCTGGTATGGGTCATGACGATAGTTGGATTTTCTGGTTCGAAACCATGTTTTCAACTTTGTCTTAAAACTTGTCTTGTCACAGTCATTCTCGTTGGAAAGGAGCAGTTCGACGACGGAATCGTACTCCTTCTGCGCGGCATATTCGATTGCACATGCTGAGTCTTCCCGACTGACGCTCGCTCTATCAGCTCCCAAAAGAGTTTCGACAATGGACTTGTGCCCATTCCTTGATGCGACTATCAGAGGGAGACCAATGTCGAGACGTCCATGCCGCATGAATATCGGTTGCTTGCTCGTCGTCTCAAGCAACATTGTGACGATATTATGGGAGCCAGAAGCAGCAGCCCAGCATAAAGCGGATTTGGAAACAGACCAGTGCTTTCCACGAAGCTTATAATTGCCTCCCGCGAGAATCCTCTTTGCCACACAATCTATGCCTAGGCGTGAAGCCACTTCGAGTGACTCAGGGTAGGCTTCGGGCCATTCAACGGACGTCTCTTCATACTGCATCCGCAACCAGTAGTTGTACCAGAACCTGAAGCCTGTCGAATGTGTGTCGCAAAGTTTCGCGATGTCGTCGCTGAACTCTGGGCTCTCCTCCATCTTCGATTGTCGATAGTGCGAAGCCCAGTATCTCGAAGCGTAGTCGAAGAACACATACTTCCCCGAATAATCCAACAACTCTTCTAGAGTCGGCAGAGTTGAAAGGAGCTCTCGCTTATCGATGTTGAGTAGATACCAAACACATATCCTCATGACAGTTCGATTTGATTCCTCCAAGTTCAAGGATGACTCCCATTTGAGACGACGCTTGGTTGCATTGCCCCGGATGAGAAACTCTCTTGCCGTTTGGTGAATCAGGTAGACGTGGTCCTGGACAACGACCACGAAAAGACCACATATGTTTCTCATAGTACCGACAAAATTATCAGTACGCATGACAGATAATTTGTCGTCGAATGCATGGAGACCATTGACAGCCATGGCTATCGTCATTTCCTCCACTGATATGGGTCTAGCCGCTGCTACAATGATTTGCAACAGCACCTTTGCCTTTTCAACATCTACACTTTGAAGCAAGATCTTGTTGTATGCATCCTCGACTGTCTCAGGAAGACGCTCACAGAAAATCTCTACACTGTTATCGTCGACATGCTCCAGGGCTTCAAGCATGTCGCAGATGACATGAATCCAGAGATAAGTTCTGTTGCCCACCTTCATGAGCCTTTGTATAACTTTCTCTTGCTCTTCCAAGCTGAGTTTTGATTCGAGTGCCAAGTCTTCAATTTTCTTTCGTATAACGATATTGATCTCCGCCGAGATCTTGCCGACCTCAGCTTCACCTTCCCCGCGGAGGTTGATATGGGGTATCCGGCCATTTCTGATTGCTATTCGGACCTGGTTATAAGGGCGGCTGAAGAAGATGAACCTCATGCCAGTCTTTCGACTTTTATGATGGTTTCCGAGTGCTTTCGCCAACGTGGCCCATCCCACAGCTTCACATTCGTCCAAAGCATCCAGGATACAGATGGTGTCGACGGCATCGTTGGAAATCTTCGCGAAGATATTCCAAAGACTACTGAACCCCTTAGACCTCTTCTCGCCGAGTTCCTCGAGAAGTTTGAGTATTTCTTCTGTAAATAGATTGGAGTTTCCTTTCAAAAGCTGATGAAGCAAACACTTCAAGGCGCTTTCTGCATTATCTTGATCTTCAAGGCCATCCTTGAAGAAGAAATAGATAATTCCTGACGCTTTCAATTCGTGATCGATCAAGTGCCTTGCCAGAACGGATTTGCCACAACCAGGGTCTGCGGAAACCCAGAGGAAACTCTCATCCATGCTGATCGTCCAGCTTCGGTAAGCTGGGTGCTCGGTGAACCATTTGCATGTATTGGCCATAGCCTCAGGATTCCGATTCTTGTGGTCCTCGTACGACGCGCAGTTGAGAAGGCGCAAGGCTTCTCGCCTTCTTTGGCCTGTTGAATATTTGTCAGCACTATTGCATGGTGAACAAAGGCACTTGAGGCGTCTTCTCTTTGGTCACGACAAGAAGTATAAATCTACTCGATGAAATAAATTGCAGAGACCAATACGATTCTGAGTTTCTACTGACCTGGGGTCAACCCAAAATGAGCGTTCCCGCTAATGTTGTTTATGTGTCCAGAACCAAAGTTGTTCCATGCCGTGTTGTGGTCGCCGACTTGATTCAACATGGGGCCTTGCCCGCCATGAGAGATGCTGACCTTGCCGAACTCCTCCAGCATTTCATCTGGCGCAGATTTCTTGGCATTCCCAACCAGCTCCACAGCTTCCTTCAGCGCATCAAGTTGCTCTGAAGTTGCAGCATTGATCGTCTTATGGCTCGCAAGGGTGTATATGTCCTGAAGAATCTTCTTCATCAAGTCTTCGACCCGGCCCTTCTTGCCGCGGCTCTTGATCAGAGAAATGTACTTGTCAAGACTCCATGCTGTTGTGGGGTCTCCGAGGTCAAGTTTCTCCAACGTCGTCTTCAGAGCCTGGGCGTTTCCTTTGCAGGAGTTGATGACCGGGAGGAGAACGCCGATCGCTGATTCGGGGGCGTCGCGGGATCGAGCTTCGATATCGCTCATCATCTGTTGAGCAAGTGGCACCCTCAGGGCGACTTCGGCGAATGCTTCAGGTAGTCCCTTCATCGATTTAATTTTGTTGTAGGCTGCGTCGGTAGCCGTCAATATGCCGACGACGCTACCGATGATTCCGACTACTTCAGCCATTGTTGAAGCCGTCGGAGGGACTCGAGCAGTAGGTTTGGCACGCGGTCGAAGCCGTATAACGCAACGGCTTCACAGAAGCCAATACCAAGTCGTCCACGGCAAACGTACACGCGCAACACAGCGCGAGCTGCTGGAGATGTTGTGCGCAACTGGAGGAATGAAGGGGCTGACACGATTGATGCGGGCTGTGGGTCACTACGGGGGAGGGCGGAGAAGTTATCGTGGACGAAGACAATACACAAGTAGTGGCGATTCACGTGTCCTGCTGACGAGTTGCATGATGAAGCCTTGTTTGATTCGCAGGCGCTTCTAAGGGTTGATTGGACATGAATGCCGCCTCTTGCTGCGCTAGGGGTGCAATACTGGCAAGAGACACAGAAATCCAGCCTGATCCAATGATGTTCCATTCGCGCTTGCTCACAAGGCGTCCCCTCATTGTGCTGTGAACGCCACATGTAGCCCCTGAGCAGTTGCATGGCATCTAGTTCAAGACGTCGGATCAAAAGCCCACGTACATCGCTCTAATGGATAAATGCCTGCTATTTTTGGGTGTTGGACGGGGGTTGTTGGAATGCGATCATCAGCTGGCCCATTCACTACTCCAAGCGTTCCTTAGTTTCTAACTAATATCTGCGGTTCCGTAGTGGCGGCGATGTACAGATGGGCCACGTCTATTCTTGACTAGATCTCTCATCAACGACAATTGGAAATAGGGATTATGGTCACTCATCCAAGTACTGTGCATCGTAATCAACTCAAACGAAAAGAAATTCTTCAAGTTCTTCAGCCAAACTCCTTGTATAAGCTCTGTGGCTACAAGTTTAGTGTCCTTGCATCTGCGGATGAATGTTGTGACCATTTGAATCTGCAAACGCCACAGGAGAGTTGTCCAAGACACCTCTCTTAGAAGGTATCGGCCGTCGTTATCCCGAGTTTCAACTTCACTACAAGCAAGCCTGTATTGAGCTGAAGTATGCAGAGTCTGAAGAAACACAAAGATCTGCAGCATGGTTCAGATCTGGTGCAGCCTGCGACTCGCGGGGCAACTGGGGTCAAGGCTTGGACTGCAGGCCTCATGAGTAATTGGCATCCTCCCCTGGCTGCCCGAAAGATACATCAGACTAAGACAGAAGCCTTGAAATTGTGAATGATAGCATGTGGTGCTGTTTGTCAAAACCTCGTTACCGAGCCCGGCAGTATCGTCGAAGTTCAGTTCGATGTCGTACCGTCTAGCATCTCGATACCTACAGAGGGTTAACTAACGTCGCAACTGTATTGATCACACAGTCTTCTCATGTTCGCATTGAAATGTGAAAGTTGGCTTCTCTTCGTGAGGTTGTGCTGGTAATATTAACTTGAAAACCAGGAGGGGTCGCAACACTGCGCAAACCAGTCTCCTCGAATACGGTGTGCAACGACCGGGAATCCGGTGACTGTGCCAATAGTTTCTTCACTTATTTGACGAGAATTATAATTGGAGAACTATGAAACTTCACAGGAATACAATTGGTGACGTTGGTAGACTATGTGTTCCATAGCGATGATCACTTTTTTTGGCCGCGCAAACACTAAGCTCAATGGAATTTGAGTAAAGTCATTGAAAATATGGTCTTGTTAAGAAACAACAATATCAGAAATTTGCAACAGCAGTTGTTCCATTCGATGACAGTTTCAAACTGAAAGA
The DNA here is from genome assembly GCA_014705045.1 of Colletotrichum theobromicola. NCBI lineage: Eukaryota > Fungi > Ascomycota > Sordariomycetes > Glomerellales > Glomerellaceae > Colletotrichum > Colletotrichum theobromicola. The sequence continues at coordinate 29,408 of JABGLZ010000421.1, read as the reverse complement.
GACCGTCCGACGATGTCTGGGTATTCGACAGTCTCGCTCAAAGAAAAAGGGGTTCTTAGAAGCCTACGTTCTGCAGCAGTATGAGTTCCTTTAGGGAGAAAAAGAAGAAAGACATCATGAAACTCGTCTCAGGAATAATGATAGTAGAGAAGTATAATTAATGTATTCATGTCATTCCTCAAGAACAGCTCGTCACAGCAACGCCCGTCACGATCTCTGAGACGAACTCCAAGTCTTGGCCTCCAGGAACCACAACTTAGAAACCACGAGCCCTCAATCCCGCCGTAACGGAACCTCCCCCCTCCTCAAAACCGTTTCCCTCCACCTGTCAACCCCACGACGCGACGGTCCCTCCCCCAACAGTTGGTCTCATCATCCCCATCCCACTCCCCTCCCCGGCCCGTCGTCTCTATTCAACCCTCCGCTTCCCCCCCGCCCAGCCTCTCCAAGCCATCATCACAAACCTTAAGACGACCCCAATGCAAGCCGCAAACAAGCTCACAGGGCCATCAGGGCGGGAAAGAAAGGCAGCCCCCACAAGCAAGGCAGATCACCACCTCTCATCGCGCTCTGCCCCCTGAACCCGAAGCCCGTGCCTCCTCCTCTGACATGTATTCACAAGTATCTCGGGGCCAAGGCGCCAGTTCAAATGTCAGATCATAGCCAGTATCTAGGCACGGGCTACTCCGTAGTCGAACGATACAGAGGGGGTGTGTAAGACGACCCAAACGAGCAACGAGAAAACGAAACCGAAGGGCCGGTATCATACGACACAAGAAAGCCTTACAAGAAACACCATATCGCAGACTGGACAACAGGCTAAACTCGTCGTCGCAAAAGGAGAGACAGGTTAACGATGGGAAGAGCAAAAGCATACCTCTCGTCATCGGCGCAGTTACTCGACTTGTTCAAACCCGAGAGTCTGTTTCCCATCCACCGCGGCCCCTGTATCAACCAAAGAGAGAAGGGAAAAAGAGAAAAGATCAACACCTCATGCATGTTCGTGGGGGATGTGTAGGGATCACGGTTCCATTCCCTCGGGTTTTCCCTAATCCCTCGCTCCCCGTCTCTCCTCTCGTCAAAAAAGACAGTTGGAGAACGAATCTGCCTTGACTCGGCCACCCGACGGGGCGGACCTTACAAGGCAGGAACAGAGACGGACGGGGAAGGGGAAGTCTCCCCCTTTCCGCGTCGGCTGCCCCGTGCTTTTTCCTGGCTACCTTATCCTTCGCCGTGAAGGACGGGGTCAATCCCTCTCCACACATCAAACAGCGGACTTGTGTTGAGTGATCTTCGACCTTCCCCGCGGAAAAACCATCCCAACTTCGGGTCTGGGGAGTTAGGAACGATGAATAGACGCCCGCCATCGCACCGGAGCATCCTCCGCTTCCCCCGAGGCCCCTTTCTCGCGATCACGACTGTACGCGATGACGAGGCCGCTCAGAAAGTATGAGGAAAGCCAACGAAGCAGCCCAGTACTATTCAGGCAGCTCACAAGCAAACATTCTTCGCTAATGCCAGCGAAAAGTCTGCCTTGGCTCGGGAGATGCAGACTTCGCACGATTACTATCGCAACAACGTTCGGAGGAACCACGGTCGCCGTTGATGAGTTATCCTTCTCGCCTCCGGCGTTGACCCCTGAATGCTACCCGTCCTGACACCTCTCAAGGTCCGAGACCGAACGGCCGCGGAGCGGAGAAAAAGATGAGCAGAAAGCCCGCACCCCGGACCCCGGCCGCGCGGGTCGGGGATGATGGAGGGGGAAGGTGCAGACTAACGAAAGGCAAGTAATGTTAATCATACCAACAGATTGCCAATATGTGTAAGGGACGCCCTAGACTGAACGCCCCCTCCCCCCCACGAAACCTAGGCGACCTACCGGTACGAATAAAGTAGCAAGACGAACGCTGTCAAACCTGACGCTTGGGTCAGGTGGCATCCCGGTAATACGTCGTATGCCCATCGGTGCCGATTAACCTTAATTCTCTGCAGGCGCGCAAGAGACCCCGTCCATGGAGACGGCGACGCGCCGGCCACCACCCACCACCAACATTGCAACGGGGACGGGGAAAGGGCCAGGGTCCTGGTCCATGGGGTTTATTTTCTCCCATTTCGGGCCTCGTTTGGGTTGATGAGAAAAGATGAACCCCGAGTCGCGCGCGCGCGCAAGCAAGATGACGATGGGCAGAACAGAGTTTTGAGCGTGTGTCTGTTTAGCCCTTCTCGGCCCCTCCCCTTCCCACCAACGATCGTCCTCCACCTTTCCGTTACGGATAGCAGATCTCAACGTCCTTAATCTGAGGGGAAGATGAGGGACAGCGGCGGCGGACGGCGTCACCTTCGTCCGAAGATTTCGGCCGCCTGAGGAGGAGGTCGCCGTTGATGACAAAACGCAGTGGCCCAGGGGCTGGACCGACCCGCGCGAGTCAATAAGCTTCGGAGATCTGATTATTGATTAGACCGTTTGGCTGCGGCCGAGTAATTGCTGCCCTCCACCTCGGGTTTCTTGTGCCTGTTTGGATCAGATAAACGGCGAGGGTTCTCCCACCGGCTGACGATCTTTCCGAAGTGTCGGGTCAACACCTGCCGCGGGAGCTCTGATTAAAAACCATGAGGCTTGAAATTTGGCGGACTTGTAAGGCGGATGATTAACAACCCCGACCGGAGAGGGGTCCGAGGCTCGGGGACCTGCTCAAGATGTCACCTTATGGTATAGAGCCTGGAACGTGGATTTAGCATCCTAACTCCCCTCCATTGCTGACGTTGGATAGAACCAGGATCCTTATTAGATGTGAATTAACTTTACTGGAAATAAGAGACAGAATGTCTGCCCACAAGAACTCTGCGATGCTGCGGTTTGGGCACATCGGAGCCGCCGCTGTGGATCTTTGGCCAGCTTGGCCTGTTGAATTGGGCAGCATATCAAGCATACTAAGCTTTTGGACCTGTTGCTGCCTGTAAGCTGACGGGCTTTTTATGATGAGACAGAAAGTCCCCGGATTGCTTCCTCGAAGAGGGAAGCCGTCTGCCGGGCGAATCAAGGTTGGCTAACAGCCGAATAAGGTGCTGATATGGGACGACGGCGTACGTGTAGCGTGAACCAAACGACTGGCACTGGTCTTGCCAACGCGGCGACGTGTTTTGGAATCCTTTCTGTTGTGTAAAGGGCGACTCTGGAATTAATGCCCCACCAGCATCCTGCGAGCTGGGTCAGGTCAGCGCCTGCGGGTGACCATGCAAAGTGAGCCTCCAATGTTTCCGCCGTGGCAGGTATAGAGGCAGATCTTGCGTTGCACAGAGTGATCTCCGCGGCGACAGACGGCAGCCTGGAATCCTACCCATTCGAATGGACGCAACACCTCGCGAGACGGGGTTTGCTTACGGGACTTTGGAGTGGCTGGATTCCAATGCCAGCATCTAAGCCTGTGCGGCTTCCGCAAAGAAGGGTCCTTGCTACATTCGAAGGATTGCCCTCGTCGTCACGTTCGTACATCCACATCTAGCCAGGAAGTAAGACGTTGGATATTCCAAATTGACAAGGTACAAGATGTCAGCGGTCGGGCGGCAGTCTCCGCCTCTTCCACATCATGAGCCATTCGCATAGCGGCCAATTGACTCTTGGTAGCGTCGCGTTTGTTGAAGGATATTGTCTGAGCTCGGGACCCACGATAGCAAAGCCTCACGTTTGCGTAGCACTGGTTGGGGGCCTAGTGCAGGGCAGAGTTCTTGAAGTTCGTGACAAATGTCCAGCGGATTAGAGTTCGCAGGCCAATGTTGAAGCTTGGGACCGTGATGGCCGTCATCTGATAATTAGGTGAATGATGGACGCTGTACAGCGGATGATTGGCGGCGCACCGAGGGTAATAGTGGCCCAACGCCTGGCGGGCGGTGTCGAATATCGCTGGGGTTGGGGCAGTGCTGACTTTATCAAGCAAAACCCAGGTGCCAAGACTGGTGTAGTCCAGAGTGAAGATGCCCATGCTGGAATTGTGCAGCAGCAGATGCAATTGTAGATGATGGTGCTCTGTAAGATCGAGTCAATACCTGGAGAAACATGCAGGGACTTTGGCAAAGTCACTCAATGTCTCTCGAGGTAGCTCTTGGCCCATGACACCAAGATGCTGCGCCAACGGCCCGTCGTAGGCCTGGGCCAAATCCGTGAGATGTGCAATCTCACAAACTCCCCTGGCACGAAAGAGAGAGAGAGAGGAGAGAGCGGGGTAATGGAGAGGTTGACATGAGACTGACAGGGTGGGCGTGGGTTCGACTGGCGTCTGCGTTAACGAGGGATGCGAAAGTGCGATGGCGATCTCCCTCGGCGGCGGCAGTCAGTAAAAGTGACGAGATGCCAATACGGCGGGTGCAGAACGCCAAGCATCCCAAGGCCAGCACGGCCACCTGTTTTGGGGTAAAAGGTCGGCCAAGACAGAGAGCTGTACTATGGTAGGATAAAACATGGTTGCCCAGCTTCTGTCTGGATGTTGCGTCGAATAGGTACGCAGTGGTGTAAGCTCGAATCGGGGTCGCTTGGACTCTTGGAGCCACCTTGTCAATGTCGAGCCACAATGTAATTCTTGCGTCTGTCGTACGCCCCCCCTTCGCTTGTCAAGATTCGAGGTCAAGGGCATGTGAGTTGCGACAGCGAGCAGCAGGCACTCGCACTTCGCATCGTGCAGTAATTGGTGAGAGTCATTTCGTTTCGCAGCAGCTGATGGCTGTGAGGCAGTTGTGGCGGTGGCCGCAGCAGCGACAGTTGTTGCACCAAGCGAGAGACTAGCTAGCCGCGAGACCGAAAACGAGGGTGGACGAGGCAATCCGAGCAATGCGAGACAGATGGTTTGACAGCTGCGGGTGAGGTGAATACGCTAATACGCGTTTATCAAGGGGGCCGTCAGTACGGAGTTGGGGAATGGGATGGGGAATAAGGTACCTACCTACCTTAGCTGGGGCACAGGCACAGGCACAGGCACGGGGCAACACTCGCAAAGTTGGAGACGTCTCCATCAGAACCCTCGTAACTGACAATGAATGACTGACTGCTGCATGCGCTGTTGTCAACATGGCACTGACAACTTGCGACAGCCTTGACATGACATAGACAGGCCATGCCCAGTCCTGTCACTTTCGCTGTCAGCCCATTTCACGATTGATTGACAGGCACAACAAGTCAAGCACCATGACTGACACCATGACTGACACGGCAGGTCCGTCTTTGCGAGACAAGACAGAGACACCAGAAGAGGCTAAGATGCCTTACCTAGGTGATGATCCGGGAACGGGATTCGCAATTGGGAAGTGATGCAAGGATGCAGCGACGCCCACGGTCCAATCGCCCGCGTTCCTGCAAAATTTGTGTTATTTCCATGAGAGTGCGTTGCGTTGCGTCTCCAATCGGGCAGTCCCGTCAACGAAGGTAACTAACTGCCTTGCAAGTTGCACCGAGTGATGTGATGTGTGATAGTAGTAGATACCTGGATAATATGCAATGTCGCAGGTGCATCGACGGATGAGGAAAGTACTACATACCATACCTAGTAGGGTGCGAGCTGCTGCACTCTTAGAGTAAGGTGCCGAGACCGAAAAATCGAAACAAGGCAGCTGCAATCGCGATGGTTCCTTCCATTGCAATCAAGGAAGGAGACGGCCACCCGCAAAGAACAACCTGGAAGGTGTGCACGGGTATCTCATTCCTTCAGGTTCCTTGCTTGCTTGTTTGAATCTACGGATGCCTATCGCACCAGATCGAAAACAACGGCCGACAGCTACTTCCCGTACGGATCGACGGAGGAACTGCATCAGGCGCAGGAGCATCTTCTCCTCCTCCTCCACTCCACACCGCATTACTCTCCTCAGGAGTTCGGGCCCGAGGTCCCATCGCCAATTGGCCCCCCCACCCCGAGAACCTCAAACCACCTCGAGATTCGGCCCCGACATTGAACCAGGCAGTGAGACGCAGACATGGCATCATGGAATTCATTGGATCATGTACGCATCAGGTACGCACACTCTTCGAGATAATCCCCCGGATACCCACGTGGGGTTCCCGCACTCACCCGTCGCCGCAGCCGTCACCGTTTCCGTCACCGTCCACCAGGAAGTCAGCTTGAGCGACCGAGTTTGACTCCGAGACATGGACGCAAACGTGTCCTCGGGCGCCTCCAAATCCCTAGGGCCAAAGTCTAGGAACCCTGGAAGGACCCCGAGCCCGGCCGCCGCATGACAAACCGGCGGCGCCCGGCCACCGAGAACGCCAGCCCGCGGGCCACGAGCCCAGAAATACCAAGAAATAGCCAAGACATGCGCCAATCAAACGCCCACCCAAATCGTCAACAAGCGCGACTTGGACATTAGGGTTACGGCTTGGTGAACCACCTGAAGGAATAAAAACTTTTTATCGAAAAAAGAATGCCCAACACCCATCATGTCATCTGCCTCCTTGTCTTGGCTTCTACCCTAATGCGAGGCAACCCCCTGGGACGACGAGGTCGGGGGCCCAGCTTATCATGGATTCGGGTGGGTATTCGCCCTATCCATTTGCCTAATTGCAGATTCGTCGCCGGTGCGCAGCATACCGCGGGAGCCTCCCCTGCCCGCTCCACGCCGGTGTCAATACGGCGTATGCGATGTCCGATTAGCCCCCGTTCGGCATCGCGAGCTGCCGATGCTTGCACAAAACGCGGCACTGAGCTCTGCACAAGTGCTAGCCCTCGTCCAACTGGCTGCCGATCCTTTGCGATCGCCTGCCTAAAATACGGGGCCCCTGTCACCCTGTCAGGGGACCACCCACCACGTTGGCGGTTGGTCATCGACTCACTGTCTGGTCCCCAGTTCTCTCCGATCCCGACGATGTGGACAGAGTGGGACGGGGCGGAACAGTGTTGCAGCCCGACTGGCTGCTTGCGGACATGGAGCAACACAGAGAAAAAGTCGAGAAGGAAAAAGAGGGCAAAAATAACAGCATCTAATCACCGCCATTCGACCCACTGCCACCGGAATTAACCCACACCATCTCTTTACCGTACTGCGTATCAATCAATGGCACTCCCTCACTAGTGTACGACGTACGACTCGACTGCTACTCTACTCTGGTAGTGCAGCATGAAAACACTAGCAGACCACTGGCACCAATGACACGCCTTACAGGGCGATCAAGTAATATGCCGAGTGCGACAAGCCCGAAGACCTGCGGCCGAGAGGCCTTTTTGTCCTTGAGTTTCGCCCGACTGATGGCTGCCTTGTCCGACAACGAGGACGACGTTGCCCCGAACTTCGCACAACGTTAAACTTCCAACTGGGCGTTCCGCTGCTGGCACTCTACTTTGACGGCAGTCCACCAATTTAGCTATCCACGACTTGCTGTGTGGGAAACTCTCAGGCCTTCGTCAATGTCGGCCACGGCGCTCATCATTTGTTCGAAAAACCCAAATTTGTCCGCTGACAAAGCTCCTGAACCCCTAACAATACCCAATCCAGGGATTCCCCAGTATCGTCAACCCAACTCAGACAAGCTCGCCCAGCCCAACACGTGAACTCACAAGGTGCCATTGCCCACGCCTGTCTGAGCCCCTTCAAACATTGTCACCGGCCTGGAAGTCCGTGAACGACGTTTTCTCCCGCCCTACACCTGAAGCAGCAAGAAACCGAAAATCCATAATCCACACACTCTCAAACCCGGCCTCAGGACCATGAAGCAAATTCCGCCCTCGCATTTTGTGGTGGGAAAAAAAAAAGTCGACTCATATGGGGTGGACCTCCACCGTCGGACCACGGGGTTTACAACATCCCGTCCCGCCCTCCGCTACAAACGCCGAGATCACTTTTCGATTTCCAACCACCCTAGCGGCCCCCTTCAGGCGCGCAAAGCTCATCCTGCGCAGCAACAAATAGCCCACTATCAGAAAACGCCCTCTTATCCACAGCGCGGCGCGCCACAGGCCCAAAAGTCCGCTTATCCTACCCTCAAACGCAGCATCATCGCATGAACAGCGCCCTGAGCTTCCCGCGTTTAGTGGAACATGCGCTGTGGGGCGCCGCGTTGCGTGTTGGGATCGAAAGAGATCGCAGGGCGGACGCTTTCAGACGGTTCCTATCGCTGTGTCCTGCTGGAGAACTTTTTTCACTTCTCCTTGGCGCTCCATTCTGCCTGTCGCCAGAGTGACCCTGCCTGGAAGTATGCGCTTGAGTTCCATGCATATCTGTTTCCGCCCAGGGAGTTTGCTTCCGCGTGTAGAGGCAAATGCGTGAACGTGCGTCGACGTTGTGTGTGCGTCTCTGCGCAGACCGTTGGCTTTTGCGCCCTGCCACTGTCAACGCCAGCGCCGCAGACGCAGCGACTACGAGCAGCCACACACACATGCTGCAGGCAGAGAGACAGACACACACCCCCTGGCTTCACATTTCCCACGCCCCCCGACTGACCAACGGAGCAAGGATCCCGGATGCGCCAGGGGAACCTTTGTCCAGAACGAACCAAGACTTCTTGATCGAGTGGCTTAGAGCGTGAGGGGCGTGACGACGACGACGACTGGGCTGGTAGCTCGCCCGCCGTCTCGGCGGACTTGGAGTTCTGTTTCGTCCGCTCCGATGGGACTTGTTATTCCGTGTTGCCTGTTTGCACCGGTTGGCCATGATGGTGATGCAATCTACGCCCGACAAGCGGCTCATCTCACATGAGAAGGGAAATGGGACAAGCATTACAGGGCAAGTACGAAAATAGGGGGTTGGGCATCGAATGGGCTGTTGTTGGTTTGGTCTTGCCTCTATTTCCGTCTGTTTGGAACCCCATCCATTCGGCCCCCAAAAGTGTCTCTCAAGCTTCCATCAGGCATTTCGCAGATCAACTCAAACCCAACTGCTGCTGCAGTGCCGCCGGTGGGGGCCGCCAGAAGCTTGGAGAAATATTGACGACGGATACAGCAAAACATCGACAGTCACGACAGCTGAGCTGGCAATCTAGACCTGGGTACGGTGAGGTCGACTAAGACCTGTTTCGAACAATGATCGTCGGTTTCTTCAGTATCAGAAGATTGATTACCTGGGGGCCCTTTTTTTACACGTATTTTGTCAACACCTGCGGCCGTTGACGGGCCCCTGTCCTGTCTGTACGGGTTCTGTAGTACCACAGTATGTACAGTCGTGACGTGGAGTCCGCCGGCCGTGGCTTAGGTTAACTTACTGTGGTACCCCCCCTGGCAACTCTGAGCGTCGCATTCGCTCCAAACCCTCCGCCGCCGTAACAGCAATAATAACAGCGGTCAGATCAGGTCACGGGGGTGGAGGTAGGGGAAGGGGGAAAGGGTGACTGACGGTGCCGGTTGCAGGCCGAACCAGCAGGCCAGAGAAGACCAAAGAAAAAAAAAAGTTGGAACGGAGCTGGCTCCTGCGTGTAAAGCTCTCCCTCTTTCCCTGAGGGGAAGCTCTGAAAGGATGAGGGGATGATGCTTCAGGACGGGGACGAGGGGAGGGGAGGGCAGCATTGCATAGTTAGCTGTTCCCTGTCAGCCTGCAAGTGCAAGCTCGCACACCGTCGCAAGCCGTCGCCGACCCCCTCCCCCAGTAGCAGTGGCAACTGGACGCCGACTACAGTGTTTCTGGCCTCGTCGCCGTCCACTGAAATGCTATTGTTGCGTGTAGGTGGTTATTTTGGCATCATTTTCAGTTTTGGGGATATCGGACTGTTGTGCCAAACAGGTGTGTGTGCGTTCATGCCAACATTGGTATCTTGTTTCCTCTTTTACTAATGGACCATCGCATCACAAACTTTGAAGGTTGCAGCCGCTGGAATAGAAATGTAGAACGGCAAAAAAGGCAGACAGAGACCTCTGACAGAGAGAAAAGTCATTCGAACTGGGTTGTGGCTGGCTGGGTGCGCCTGGTGGCAGAGCGCAGCAGCAGAGAGAGCGCTCGTTCGTTTGGTCTTTTTCTCTTTGGTGCCTGAAGAGGTAATTGGTAGCACGCATCTTTTTTTCTGCTTAGCCAGTCACTGCAGGAATTGAATGCATAATCATGGTGAACAATTTGTTGAAGAAGAGTATGGTTTGGTATTTTGTTCCCGCCAAGGTTTCTACACGCCCCTCCCCGGCCCCCGTGTCCAGCTAATTGTTTATGCTAGGTCATCGTCCCAACTCTGGGAATGTACACACACGCGCGGGGGCGGGAGGCAGTGTTGAAAGTAAACCTGTTGTCTAAGAAACACCTTTCAGGCGCCAGGCTATGCGAAGCGACTGACAGGAGGGAAACATCGTGAGAAAAAAACCCGGCCGTGATGATACATGGTCTCCGATTCGAGTCGTCCCTCTTTTCTCTTCGTCCCTCCCCTCCCCCCCGAGAAAGAGATTACCACACAGTAGAAGAAAAGTGAAAAAGGCATTGAAAACATGTTCCCCCGTAAAACCTTGAACGCCTTCGTGTCGCTGCGGACACTTTGAGTAGATCCCGCCAGTAGTAAACCCCCGTAGGAACCATAAAGCAACGCCTTCGCGGTGTATCGTTGAAAGAAGCAGCAGACGGAACACCCCCAGTAAACCCTCCCAGCGCGAGCGGGCGCGCGTGCGCCAGCCCGGTGCCGAAACCCGCCAGTAACCCCAGTTCTATATCTCATAACGCGTGATCAGATGTAAGAAAGTCGAGGTTTCGTTTTTCGAGTGGGCCGTTTTTTTTCTACAACCGCATCGGCTCGCCGTCGTAGCCTCCATAGATCATCGGGTCGCCCATACCCATCATCACCTCGGGGTTCGGACATGAGAGGACGTGGGGCTTAATGGTGCCAAACTCGTTTTCAATGAGGCCCTGGTTGAGCATGTCAATGCTGGAGAGGGCACCGTTTTGTTGTTGGAAGAACTGCTGGGCGAGATCCATTGCTGGTGGTTGTTGCGGTGCTGCCTGGCGAGGCATGGTCCATTGTGGTACGTAGGCGTTCATGGTCGGGGACTGGTTCTGGAACATTGCGGCGGTGGGGTCGACTGGTGAGGCGACGGAGTCGACGTCGAACTCGGTGTAGCCAGTGGAGAAGCTCTGGGGAGACATGGTCATCGGATTGTTGTGCTGGCCAAAGACCGCCTTGCGGTAGTCGGTCTCGAATTCGGAGTGGTCGAGCTCAGAGGAGCTCGCGCGGTCGGAGCGTTCGCAAGACGAAGCCGAGTCGAGTTCTGTAGGTATCCTGGTGGTAGTAGCTGCCTTCTCGGCATCGCGCTCCTTCTGCTGCTCCTCCAGTTGGCGCGCCAGTTCAGCCAGACCTGCCTCGTCTTCGGGGAAGACAGAGTGGACAGGAAGGTCGATGTCCGAGTTAGGACGAATGCAGCCAAGCTTCTGGGCAATGTTGTGGATGACAGGTTGTCCTCGGTCGTTGAGCTCTGGCTCGCCAAGGTCCCATTGCTGGTTATTCCTGACCATGGAGTAGAGCTTGTGAACGGTGGCGATGAGGGCGAACTGGGTGTGCTCGAGAACCTCGGCGTATCCTCGAGGAAGCTGCTTGTATTCCGTCTTCTTGCGGACGCCGGCGGTGCAGACAAGGCCATCGTCCTTACACCTCTTGCAAGGGAACTCTCCGTCGCACTGAGTGGTGTGTTAGAGGGAAGGGTGGGTTGGGAGGCGGAGGACAGTGAGGCATACCTTGGTCTTCTTCATTCTACACCTCTCGCAAGCCTTCCATACTCTCTTGTGACGACCGTCGGCAGACATTCCTGAGGCGGAGTGGTCATGGTGTGATGTCGCGTTGTGAGGGCTGGCGCGCTTTGCGGTGTGACGGTTGGGCTTGATGGACTTTGAGCTGGACGAGGAGCTCTTCCTGACCTTCTGGTCCTCCAATGGAGGGGTAGGCAAACCGCTTCCCATGGTGAAGGATGATTAATAGTTATGATGTGAGGTGAGGTATTGTTGAGGTGAAGTGGTAGTGGTGTAAGTTGAAGCAGGTTGCTATGATGCAAGACCGAGGGGCAAACAGACGTATAAGTTTGTTCGACGAGTCTGTGTGGGTGTTGGCCGTGTAAGTGAGATATAATAACGAGAACGAGACCCAGTTAGGGAAGGATAGCCAAAAAGGTAAAAGAGTCGGGATGACACAGGTAGACACAGCCAAGAGTCCGCGGCGCTAGGGTCAAGAGTCGGGACAGTCAGCACGGCAAGGGACTGGGATGCAGGGTGTTGGCAAATTATTAATGTCGAGCAGACTGTCGGGGTGCGTCTATTGTGCGCGCGCGAGATTATGTGATGCGGCAGAAGGCCTCGGAAGCTTTTGAGTTAATAAAGTTCGGTCGCTCGCAATGCTAGGAGGGCGGGTGGGCAGGGCGTGTGCGGTACGGTGCCTGCTTGGGTGTGTGTATGTGGTGCTGGTGCTGGTGCTGTGGTGCTGTGGTGCTGTGCAGACTCAGAGAGAGCGGATTGTGGATAGGTTGCTGGCATTAACGGTCGGCGACGTCTTTATGTCCGAGTATGCGCGGGCGGGCCCCTGGTCCAGTGGTGTGGAATGGGGGGGAGGAGCACAAGAACAGAAACGGGATCCTGGAATTCTTGGTGTACCGTTTGTACAACTGATGTTGTGCAATGTAGCTGGCGCGCTAGACAGCTCTGAGTGAACTAGCCGCCAAACGAGGTAAAGTCCGCAGCGGAGTTGAGAAGAGAAGAGCCTGTGAACGAGGATAGGGATTGGGGTCCTGATTTGCACGCCGCGTTGGGACGTGGTAGGTGGTAGGGCTTATGACTGCAAATATGGCGGATTGCTGACCGCAGGAGGGACGTGTCTTTGGCGGGAAATCGGTACCGGGTACTGGTTCTGGTTCTGGTCCAAATTGGCGATGACTGAGAGGCTGTTTGGTGCCTTTTGTTTCTATTCGTTGAGCCGTAGATGACTGAAGTCCTTTACAGCGAGCGGGCGGGCGAATGCGGGAGGATTGGTTCGAAATAAGCCGGTTTGGTGTAACAAGATGATTATCTTTTCAAGTGTGGCTTGAGGTGAGATAAGATGGTGAGGCTAAGCTAGTTGATGTGTTGTGCGTGTGTGTGTATGTGCGTGTGTGTGTATGTGCGTGTGTGTGTATGTGTGTGTGGGCAGATGAGTGATGAGAGATCAAGACAAAGAGCTCCCAAGTGTTTCGAGATTGTGGTTCTTGCTGGCTTGAAATATGCAGTCCAGTTATGTCGTCTGTTCGGGATCGAGATGGTCTTTTAAGTAGACGGCATTACATCAGAACCAAGAAGCTATCAACGTCAGGTCAGGTCGGCGGCGGAGTTGGAGATGGATTGTGATCAAGGTCCCCGATTCGAAACATCAATGGCTTCCAAGTTCCGTCGAAGGGGGATCCCAATCAGACGGAACAGCCGCCCGCATCTTATATTCAGGAAGCAGGGTTATCCACAGCTCAGCCGGGATCCAGAGAATGCGAGCTGTCCATGCTTGCTTGCTGGCTGCGGCTTGGGGTCATGAACACAACATGACATGACGCTGCAAGTATGTTAGCCATAGGCCTAGTCTGGGCCATCTGCCTCGGGGAGGAGGAGATGGGCAGAGACTGGACGGTACCTCTGAGAGACGAAGCCGAGTGTGCGCCTTGTTCGAGTGGGTTGTGCGAGGACAAGGCTCGTAATGGTGCCGTCAAGGGGTAAGGCAGGTTGAGCGGGTCCGCTGCGGTGACGGGGCGGTACATTGCGATACATAGTACATCGGGTGTGGAGGTTGACAAGTCCCCGACGACGACAACCTGAGCAGCAAGCTCTGCATGGGTCCTGGAGCCAAGGAGAGTAGAGACTGAGAAAGACAGCGACAGAAAGAACTCTGCTTCCCGAACGACAAAAAAAACCCTCCGAGCTCTCTCCAAGGTCCCTCCAATCCCCACTCGTCCGTACTTCGCCCGTGGCTGTACTATGTATGGTAGACATCCTCTTGTCTGTAACCAGCATTTTAGGCGCTCCTGCACGCTCATTGACGCCGATACGTCGTGTCGAACAACCCCCCTACCGTTTTGGGCAAATGGGTGTCGCGGTGACCGTTCCGTTGTGTGAAATCCGTACCATGGAACGGCTTGACGCTCATGGCATTGCCCTGAGTTCCTCGACCAAGGTTTAGCGCCGTGGGATCGATCAGTCCATCCCAAGTTGCAACATGATCATAATTCACAGATTTGTGCACATCGGCGGAATCTGACGGGGCCGGCAGCGGTGCGAATAAATCACACTGATTCCCCGTACGCCAAGAATACCGGTCTCTCGACGATGCCGGCGCCGAGGGCGGGGTCTTTTCTTTACTTTTTGGTTGCGCTGCCACCGTCAACGATAACGGCTCCAGATCAGCTCGACCTCGGGGCCGCGATCATGAACGGCGCGGCGAATTCGAAAGGTTCTGGACTCGAATGGAGACCAGATGGCAAGCATGATCAAATTGATGACGCCAGAGACTGGTGTCTGCCAGCTGGCATTGTGGTACGTGGTGAGTCCCTGAATCAGATTGCCATTTTGGGCAAATAGACAGGGAGCCAGGGTTGATGATTCATGATGGATCATAACCACTGGGCTGGGCCAGCAGAAATCTCAAGTCGCCGGAATAGCGCCCTTTACGGCTGCCAAGTTGTATTTTTTGATATGCTTGAAGTCGTTTTCTCTTCAGGCCTATCCGTAATGTGACCAACCCACCGGCTGCTTCTCGGTCTTGTGGGGGACTCATGGGGTCGAAAGCAGCATGTCCCATTTCTTGTGCGGGAGTTCTCTGTCGATATCGCTCGAGCGCAGGTGAAGTGACGGCGAAAACGGTTTGGAGAACAGACAGCGGGAGATGGTCGAGCTCGAATGCATGCAGGGACTTCCTCGTCCCTCGCAACAGCGCCGACAGCCTCGTGTGGGATGCCTTGACGGACGGACTTTTGTGTCATCCTAATTAATCCATGTTGGAGATGGCATACTGACGATGCGTGCTAAAAGAATAGTATGCGCCAAGAACGGCAACCATGAATTCGGCGATGCCTCTTGCGGTTGCATGGAAGAAAGGCAAGTTGTGCCTGACCGCAAAGTCTAAGTTGGAGGCAACTTAAGGGCTGGAGACGGCACTTTGACGTGGAGGGAGTTGAGTTGAGGCGAAATCGAGGTACAACAGCAACTTTGAGCGAACGGGATGAGGTGTGTGACTGCGATGGGTGCAACGAGGTCGGCGGAAGGGTGGTTCAAACTTCTGGCCAGCGCAACCCTCTGTGCGACGGGAGCGTGCAGGCAGATGGTGCCCGCCATCAAACCCATCTGATACTGTGACACCGCCCAAGGCAAAGGGTGCAGTGCAGGACAACGTCAAGGCGACCAGTTTCGAG
Organism: Colletotrichum theobromicola; assembly: GCA_014705045.1. Classification (NCBI taxonomy): domain Eukaryota; kingdom Fungi; phylum Ascomycota; class Sordariomycetes; order Glomerellales; family Glomerellaceae; genus Colletotrichum; species Colletotrichum theobromicola. Next base: position 14,121 of record JABGLZ010000421.1, on the reverse strand, counting down.
GAGCGAACCTTATTCTCTGTCGACAAGCAGGGAGCTGCCGTGAAGCTCAAGCTCCCTGCCGAGGCTCGTCGGCGGCTCGCCACGGCGGCAGGGCAGGGCAGAGCCAATGGTTCGTGGTCGATCGCGAAAGATCGGGGACCTGGTCAGAGACTCAGAGTAAAGAAAAAGTCCGGCGAGGAGTAGTGCCATAGTACTGCGTAGTAGAGGGCAGATGGCTCGGGGTTGTAGTTGACAACCATCTCGCCGACGCAGAGCGGGAGACGACAAGCGGAGCACGGACAAGTTGGACGATCGCGAGGCCGTTCTGTGGTCCGCTCGCCCCGTCGGCGCGTGAAGTTGTCGAGACGGCCGCACCGCACAGAGCAGAGGCTCGCAAGGTCGGCTTAAGGTGATCAGCGGCAAAGTGTTTTGAGCCGAACGACTTGTTTGTTTGATCAATGCAGACGTTGATGGCGATGCCAAGCAGGCCGGGAAGAGTGTGGCATCTGCGATGAGTAAAAGTCGCAACGCATCAAGCTGAAAGGGCGATGAGTGGACGTGATGTCCTGATGACTTGGAGATGCAACAAGCAGGATCAGGTACCTTTCTGCTGTTCCTTCCGTGACTGCAATTAACGTTGTAAAGGCGTACGAGAAGGTGTCGCTCAGACAGTAACCTGCTATTTTGCCTTCACTCGTTCCCCAACCTCTGCCAACACTACCACCACCACCACCACCACTATTACTGCCACTTTCACGCACAGTCGCAATATCCCGGCCCGTTTGCCAAGACTCGGGGCTTTCCTGCACTGCACTGAATTCTACCTATCTCGCAGTCGAGGACGGTACGAGTACGAGACCTCAATCCAGCGGTTGTGCGCCCAAGCTTGTGAATGCTCGTTGGTTGGTTGATTAGTCGATCCGGGCACCGGGCGGAGGACGGCAGGAATAAGCAACGTGGATCGGTTTCGCCCAGACCAAAAGTCCCAATCATTAATTAGACTATTTGCCGTGGAGACGTGCAGGATTTGATGCTGCCCATGGAGACGGAGAGGCTCAGGGTCAGGTCAGACCGGAGTTCGTTCTCCTGGAGAAAGGATCAGGTACAAGCCTCTCTCCTCACAGCTGTGCTGGAGTAAGCAGTGTAAGTGGCAGGTGCAAGTACCTTCCTTGAGGGCCGTGGCGCGGTGCCGAGGTGTTGGGTGGGGCGTGGGCGTCGGAGAATGGAAGGCACAACACAAATGTCATCACTGCCTATGATTATTCCCGGCCAAATTTGCAAATAATTAAGTGATAACGTGAACATTCACCCGCTCTTACCAATCCTTGAAGCCGCCTTCTTACCCCAGCGCACGTTAAGGTAAGAAGATAACGCAACGTAGGCAGCCTCGTTGTGAGTCACCGCTTCGAATTTTCATCCTTGAAACCTCCAGGCGGTCTGCTGGCATGCCTGAGACTTTACCATACTACCTACCTGATGGTAGTAAAAGCCTGAAGGTAGTATTGATGGATGGTGTGGTGGACGGCCATGGCTGCATCTGTCAAATGTGATGATCGCACGCAACATTGGCATCACTATTTGCTCTGCTCCATTCCCCCATGCCGATCGGTTCACGGGACTTGGGTTCTAGATCCACGGAGCGGAGATGTTAACTCCGAGTTGATTTGTCCGTGGTGTTGACGGTGGCTTCTTTCAATAAAGCCGGTGTCAGCACAGCGCTCACTTTCCATTACAGCAGCATCTACATAACCTTCAAAGTGACTACTGCGCAATAAGTCCAAGCTCTGGGGCCTCAAACGGTGTCCATGAGAAGGCCGAGCCGCCTAGGTTAGCCCATGATAGCGTGCAGGAGGCAAGCGTAGCTTCAATCTTAGCTGCTGACTTCCTCTGAGAGTGATATCATGGTGAGCTCTCCAGGGGCCATCCTGCGACAGACCGACCTCACCCACGAACCGCCAACACAAGGAGAGCAAGATCGGAAGGTAAGGTAAGGTGCCCTGCCCTGCCCTGCCCTACGAAGATGGAATTGTCCGCATCGGGGCTCAATTGGCGCCGCCGCCGACTCGCGTCGGCCGCAAGATGAGACGAATTAGAAATCTCACGGCGGAAAGCTTAGTTAATCGCCGGAGCAAGGTGGGATGGGATGGGGGGCACCCAAGGAAGGGGTTTGAGGTAAACAGCGCACGCCAATCAAGACCGTGATTACCACGCTTAAACGCCGATTCCTCATCCCTCCTCATCCCTCCTCCCTCCTCCCTCATCCCACCGTACCAAACGCTACTGTTGCTGCTGCTGCTGCTTGTGCTCTTCCTCTAATTGATACCTGCATGTTACAAAGTACCTGTGCGCCGCCCGTCGTATCTTTGATTCCACTCGCAGCAGAACGCGCGCAGTTTCGAGGTCTGTTACCTACGGCGTAGTTCCACCGGTGGGTGCAGTCCGTCCGTCCATTCACCAACCCTCCTCCCCTCCACATCCCCACGGCACTTGGCAAATTGTGAAATCATCGTGGCCTGTCGAATTTTTCTAGAAGGTGGTTCAGTGTTTCCACGGCCGCACCTTTCGCTGTCCGCCATCCATCCACCATCCACCATTTACCATCCACCACACTGACCACACCAAATTTGGCATTGGGTAAGCAAGCCCGCACACACCACCTGGCAAGTACCGACGGGTCGCCCCACTATCCCTTTTTGGATGTGGTCGCCGCAACTGACTAATCGGCTTCACTGCTGGCAAGTGCCGTCTCCACTCGGCCCCGGCCTCACGGCGCCGCCACGGGAATACCGCAGCGAGGTCGCAGTATCTTTGGGCAAGCACGGCTTGTTGGAGAGAACTTCCCCTACTTTAATCCACGCCTGATATTCCCTAGGGGCCCTGGGTACGTATCACCGCAAGTGCGCACGCAACACGGCACCACAGTAGGCAGGCATCTTGGACAAGCAACAAGTAAAGGAAAGTATTGCTCGAGTACCTCTTCCGAATCCCGCCTTTTGCTACCCAAACTTGCATCCTCCCCATGAGCCTTTTCCAGAAAACCACAATTTTACCATTTCCGCGCATTATCGTCTCGTCAACTGACCTCAATACCGGGGCTCCTCATGCCCGGTGCAACCCACTTCGAATATGCACCGGGCCGCAAAATGCCCTCCGCCCTCCGGCCGGTACTGCCCTACCTTGCCTTGCCTTGCCTTGCCTGGCCTCGCTGAGGTGAGGTGCATCTTGTTCATCCCTCGGCATCTCGCTTCTCCCATCTAATCATCTCAAATCTCGTCAACTCGGCACCCCGCGATGAAACAACGATGGCCCTGTTCCTCACCTGTGGTTCCGTCCCCTACCTACTGATGACGACTTCTCCCGCCGTCATCCAAGACGAGACCACATGTTGTCAACAGGCTAGAGCCCGCTACACAGCGGCTAGAGTAGGGTTGGCTCGGAGCGCCATCCGCCAGAGTAGTGCAGCGCACGCCAGCGGATGCCTCCCGCTCCCCGGGCTACCTTGCATTATTCATAAAGTTAGCCCCGGTCGATCCCAGGCTGATCATATGAGCCAATTGCAGCGCCCGACGCCGGCCTTCTCTCGGTAACGAAGACGGCCTTTCGGCCTCCGACCTGAATACACAAGACACCGAACAAGCGATCCCAACCCTGTCAGCCCTCTAACGCCAGCACTACACACTGCTACACCACACTACATTACCTACGCCACAACAACACCCTCCTGCCTTACCCTACGGCGGTATGTACTTCGTACCTGTCATCCGCCTTGCCCCCCGTTCACCACCCCGTACAATCTCAAAATCGAAACTCTACAACACATCCACTACGGCCACGAGGATCGCGTCCCAAGCCCCTGGGCTCCCCTGATCCCCGTTTGACGACTACCTAAGCCTTCTCGTGACCCCTATTTACGCCTTCAGGGTCTGTCCCCCAGGACCCAAGGGAGAAGCCGGAATCTCAAAATGGCGCACTTAGACTATTCGCCTCCTGCCCCCCGCCATGGAGACATCTCGATATCTACGAGCCTGGACAAAGGGAGACCGCAGTACATTCTCTACTTTTGTTTTGCCCACCGCAGTACTACCACATAAAGCATGCCAACCATAACATAAAAAACAAGGATAGCTACTGTATCGGGTAGCCCACCGATGCTCTACCCGTCCTACCCGCTGTCTTGCAGACGCGTCTTGGCAGCCGTCTACCACCACCGTTCTGCGCCGTCGACCAAAAGCGGACTTCGGCTTCTGCTAATTTCCAGTTCGGCCGAGGTTCGACTCCACCACCACGTTCTCCATGACGTCTCGAGGCTTTGGAGCCTCATTGCTTGTCGGCGCGGCTTTAGAACTGTCCCGCCGCGCGATGCCTTCTTGGACTTGGCATCGAGTCTCGACCTTTGTCGATAGGGAGGATTTCTAATCGAAGCCTGCACAAACAGAGAGTAACTTCTCACCGGTGCGCTCGTGCCAGACGATAAACATCGGCACTTGCAGACGTTTGGGGCTATGCCATCACTATTTTCTCAAATTGTCCACATGCACTGACAAAACCTTTGGTTGCAGGAGACGTCATCCTGGCGCAAAGCCTTATCCAGAGTATTGGGTCCACCGTCCGTCTGAGTTTCGGTCTCCAGTCTCACCTGTCGGCCCGCACGTCTGGTTCTAGACAACTGACAACTTCGAGGTACGAAATAGAGGACACCCCCCCAAGTATCGAACGGCGCCCCCGAGGCTGATGGGTCCCCCGGTGAACGGCCAACAACCAACCTTTCCCAAGGCACTCCCTCCTGCTGAATCCCGTATCAGTGATCGTCTGCAGCTATCATGTGGATAACACCGCTCCTTCTGCCGTCTGATGATTGATAGGCACCGGGGTTGCACGTCTTCCCGCCGGAGTGGATAATCGGGGCGCATGATCGCGCTGTCCACACTCAAATCTTAAGGGAATCAAGCCGATGGCTCAGCCGAGGCTCGCTGTGGGACAGGCCTAGCAAAGTTTTCCCGTCTCTACGCTACCCGTTCTTGGGCTGGACTCCGGCCGGTATCTCCCGCGAACGGGATTACGGGATTACGGTGCCCGGACGCCGTTCACGCTTGGCACCGGCGGCTAGCGGGTCCGGAGGCACGGAGGTCAGTCCACAATTCCGGAGCTGAACCACCGAATGATTCGAAAGGTTCGTGCCGGGCTATGCTTCTTCACAAATGAAAGTCAGTCACAGAGATCGCGGAACACATCGCAAAACGGTCGAAGAGACGAGAATACGGCGCTCACTACACCGCGGCTGAGACGAGTGGCCCGGCCCATCTACTAAGCACACTGCATGCCTTGTTTGCAATCACATTTCCTTGGTATTTGCAATCTTCTGTCGGTCTAGAGCACGATCGACCTGGTAACTTATTCATTCACGGGCGCATTTGGAAGGGGCTGAACCACTGATAGCGGAGCACGGTGATGGCTTGTCGCGAGACCGATGTGATTCGAGTCACGCCACCGGCCCCTGTCTGCAGGACAGTCGGGACGGTGGGGCCTATTCCCCGTTGCTATCTCCGTGCTTGATCTGAGATTTACTGGGGGATCTGTGCAAATGCGTCGGAGGACTTTCGGCGGCGACACGAACACACGTTTATGGCCAACCGGCTAACCTCCTTATTCTACAGTGGCCCGCTCCCGAGATGCAGCAGCCAGTAAGTCAAGCGACGTGGCAGCGACAGCAGGCATGGATATAACGACAAGGCTCTGCATTGGGAATGGGCTGACTGTCTCTGTCAACAGAGAGCTGGCGAAAGGTGCAACATGATTCCGCCGCGGAACGCATGGGCCCCGCTGTCGTGATGAAGATGCTCGACTGGCTCTCAGTCTGCCGCCGCGGAACGCATGGAGATAAGCCATGTAGCTTCTTGTTTCTTCAAGTATCGTGATCTTCGTTCAATGAAGTTTCGAGAAACTCAGTTGGCGGAGTTGGCCCGCGAAGCTACTCGGCGGGAGGCAGATCTGGGGATCTACGAAGGCAGCATGCCAAGCTTTTCCCCTACGCCCTAGTGGGTTGGCACATGTCAGCTGGAGTCTATGATATCAATCGAGATGATTGACCAGACGATTGACAGTCATTACGAGGGAAAAGTTGGTGGCTGCCAAGGTTGGCCCACGGTTGCACGAGTCAAACCTCTCGAGTTTGCGATTACGAAGTGCGTCTTGGCTCCACTGGATTCTTCATTTTTTTCTTTCTCTTATCTGGAGCTCACAGAGGTGCCTGCCAACTTTTCCATGAGCCCGCCGACAATCCGCGCTTAACGAGCGCCTAGAAATGCCGCATCGGTTACCTCATGTTTACACGAGAAGGGGAAAAAACCGCCGGTCATCGGTGGGCAGTAAAGAAGCAGAAACAACTTCTGTCCCCTTCTCACGATGCTGCCATCTTCTGCGGCCGGGGCAACCAACGCACAAGCGACAGGGTCAACAGCGACAACGGCTCGACCAGCCCCCTGAACAATGGGATTATGTGCACGATACGGAGGATATGGTGGTCCTCGTCACCACTTACCCGACTCCCGACCTAAGTCCGCCCCGCTAATCCAGCCCGGAGATGTAAGCATCCAGACCGAGTGACTGTTTTTGTGATCAGCAATGCAAAGGTTTTTGGCGCGGCCCCATCTGCATCTTTTTTTCTCCCCTTGTCCTTTGCGGTGGGGATGGGTTTAAGTCGGACTGTTCCGCGCATCCACCCTCAGGAAGAACACTCAGACGCGTCGTACGATGAACGAAACCCCCCCGATCAGTCATCGCCGTCACGGAGGAGTGGAGACGATCCACTGTTGGGAATCGCGCCGATGCTGAGGCCCGGTGCTGGCCCGGCATCTCGTCACGGCACTTCGGCGTCTGGCAGGACCAGGACCAGGACCAGGACCGCGGTCGGTGGTGTTCTCTTTGTTTTGGTGGATTAAAGCGGTCTGAGCGCCTGGGTGTTTCCGGAGGCTTGCTTCCGGGACATCTCGATTTTGCGCGGTCTTTCGTGCCGGAAGGGGGGGCTGTTGGTGATCACGAAAGTAGGCAAAAATCAAGGCACGATTGTCGTAAGAACTAAGTAGCTTGGTCGGAGCGGCTTCCTATGGCTTTGCGCGAGTGAGAGAGAGCATGTCTCGCTTGGAGACTTGGTGTCACTAGAGACCGCACGTCAGCTAATGTTAACTCCCGTGCTGCATGTGGCCGTCGTCAGTGCCATCACGTAAACTGCGAAACATCTGCCTCACCATACCATGCCTATTGAAGGAACTCGGGTCACCCGAGAGGCTCGTATTTCAGTCTCCCAACGACGACGACGACGCGTATGGTGTCTTTTCGGCGATTGAAGTCAAAGGGTTTCGGCGATTGCAGCACGCACCGCGACGACGCCAATGCCAATACCAATGACAATGCCAGGACCGGTATGCCTTCTGCGGGCGTAGAACTTGGCCAGTAGTTCACCGTCATCGACCGAACCCCGCCAATACATGAGACCCCTTTTTCGTCCCGTTGGGCGGCTCCGGCATCTTAGTTGCCGTTTGGCGATACCATCTACAGCCTGGCCTTGGGAAGATGGCACACGCCCTCTTTCGTCTGGTTTCAAAAGGCTGGGATTGCCCCCATCGTCACGGCTATCTTTCCGAATAGCCAGGCTGCTTTGACGATTGTCCCTCTCATGTACTGCCAGCTGAGTCGTAATCATTCTCTTAACCCCTCAGGACTAAACCCCCGTTGCATCGCCAGTGCCTCGCTCATCTGCGTCGCCCGGGGCATGGGGTATGAGATGGAAAGTCTTCCCAAGTCGAATGAAAGTCGAATGAATGTACTGCCCGAAAACACACGAACATCACACGAAACTCCCATCCATTGGTAAACAGGGGATCGGGGGAACAGCACAAACGAAACCCCCGTCCGAATTGGCCTGGACGAGTCACAAAGGAGGGCGACATGCTCAGTTCACGACATGCCTCGACTTTTTTGCGAGAACGATCCGCGCGAATCCTGCAGGAAAACGTAACCTCCCTGATTTGCATTTCGGAGCAAGAAACTTCTCGGCCGAAACACGTAGGCAATGATGCCATGCCTCTCTCTCTCTCGCTCTCTCTCCTTCTGCGGACGTCCGCGGAGCTGGCTGGTGGCCGGACGGCTCCGTGAGACCTTTTCGGCTCCATGCCAAGCCGGTGGAGGGGGCAGAAGTTCTTCGCTGACATCAACGGGCTGCGTGAACTTTACACGAAAACGATGGGCGAAGGGTGGTGGTAGTGTGGCATTGTCTAATCGCCGGTACGGTGAAGGGTGGTGATGATGGAGGAGGGGTGGTTAACGCCATACCACCCTCACCAATTCACTTCGACATAATCACATATCAATAAGATTTCCTTGGTTTAGGCGGGTTTTCGATTCAATCTGCCTTGCATTGGCAGACCATTCTCAAACAGCCGAGGTCGAGGGCCCTTTTGTAAAGTTCGTCGCATCTCGGCGTGCGGGAGGGTGGGAGGTCAGAGCTCTCTCTCTCTCTCTCTCCCCGTCGTACCTTACTATAGTAGGTAACGCCCGTTCCTGACCTCGGCTGCTGATAGGACCTTCCCTCTTTTTGTGGTGGGATTAAGCTCAGCGTTGGATTGATGGTGGTTTGGCAAGACGCAGCGAGGAACGCAAAAAGGTTCGTCGTAAGTTTGACTACGTTTTGGGAGGGAGGGTTTGGGCGCGCATTTGGGGAGATTGCGTAGGCTTTTCTGGAGGGGAGGGGGTAGTTGCAGCGAAAAGTACGACTGCGACTGCGAGTTGCAGAGGGTTTAATTGCTGGCAGGGTGAGTGTGAGTGAGTAAGTGTGTGTGTGTGAACCCCTCTGGTGGAATACGGGGACGAGATGAATGCCGGTTTAGGCTGGACCTCGGGCTCTATATTGAGAAGGCTGTTATGGGACGGCGATGAGGTAGTTGGAGAGGGTGTTCCTCGGGTGGGCGGGCCGATCGTCACTGGGTCTCGATCGTCTGGTTGAGGATTGCGGCGCAAAGCTTGCTGTTGAATGCGAAGGTTTGGTTGGTGGTTGTGGTTCAGCTGTGGTGAGTTCCGAGTGTGGTTCCGAGGTTTGGAGGTGATTAGATGGCCTTGTTTGTGGGTGGCGGTCGACATCATCGTTGGTGTTTCCGGTCATAACTTGATTTACCATCGTTGATTTCTGATTCACGCAACACAAGTTGTGATGGCGGTGCTGTGTGGTTTTCGGATGGACTGTGGCTCGGTAAGGAGACCGAGGCTCGAGTTGTGACGATGACGTTTCTACAAAGTCTTTTGGGCGGTGATTTGATGCGTTGTTCAATGAAGCCGCGGTCTAGATTCAGGGAGTTGGATGAATTGGCTCTGGTGGGAGCAGACAGGATAAGGACAGGATGCGTGACGTGATTCCTGTCTTGAGCTTCCATGGAATCTGGTTGAACGGGGACTCAAGGTCCCACGGTCTTATGCTGATGGTCATCCATCTCAGGGGCTTGAACTGGTGAGAGTCTCGCTTCTTAGTGCTGCGTCAAAAGCTCAGGGACAACGACTCTCGTCACTCGAGTGGAGACATTCACTACGAGGATGTCTGCGATGCCAAGAACTGCATCGCTTCTAGCAAGAAGTGATATGTGTGAACACAAACAGCTTGGTAGGGTTGCCACTCTTTCGCCTGAGTATGCGTAATTTCATGTGTATATGCGCTTTGAAGTCCTTTCATTATGTACAATACAAGTACTTCTGCCGTTCAAAACAACCCATAGACTACGTAGCAACAATGCCTTTCCTTGATTCCGGTCGAGAAATAGGTATCAAGCACCAGAGACGTTGTTTGAAACTATCTTGACCAACTTTCCGTTCTCTTGTGGTACCATACTGATTATATTGATCGAAGCAGTGACGCTCTACCTGCCGACATCGACGACGAAGCCGATGGAGGAACAGATACTGAGGATAATCGGCATAACCAGAAGCAGAGCAGAGGACGGATCTTGGATAACTCCCATCGCCAGGCCCGTACCCGCAGTGGTCGTACCAAACACCCATTTCACGTGCCTCTGCCCGAATTCCGTATTCCAGAGCAGGATAGAGGCATTGAGCCAGAAGATTATTTCGACACCGATCAGTTGCGCAATCTGCGCTTCGCATGATGGGTTATTTGGTAGAAATCGGAATCGGTGCGACGAAGGACGTCGCCAGTCTGTTGGGTCGCATTCCTACAAACCAGAGTCAGAGAATTGAATTTATTGATGTGAAAGTGATGTTCCATACGGGAAAATGGTATGTCCAGCTACCCAGTCCCGCTGGTGAAAGATTCCTGGCGGTGACTAGAATGCTGAATATCATGAGCCAGGCAATGAGAAGTCGGAAAAATATTGATGGTCTCCAGGAGATGGAATACTGCCTGTCGTTTCCATCCCAATGAATGGCCTGCGAACCCTTAAAATCATGGGCTTTGGGATAGCTCTGCAGTAATCGACCTTCCATCGGTAGTTGAGCGGCCTTTCCATCGTCGGTGGCAGAGCAATGGAAGTCCTCCTCATACATGACAAGCCTGGCCGGCGTCAGAATGATAGGATGGATGCAATAGAGATGCTTTTGGTCTATATCTTGTGTGATGTTGTTGCAAGATATTCGCAGTATGTACGGGGTTGTGTGGATGATGCTGGAGACAGATGGTGGAGGGCTCGTAAACAAGAGAGACGCGAGAGGGCACCCCGTAGGATACCACAAGAGATCTCACTATCGTAACCGGAACCCCCAGTCAGGCAACCAAGACCTGCAAAAAGCAGGGAACGGTGTTGCCCGAAAAGTGCACTTTTACTCCTCTTGGCCTTGATTCGAGGCAAAGCCTGTCGTGGCGTCCACTCAGAAGTCGAATTCACAATATTGCTGCAGTTGTCGTGAGACAAGGCATCCAGGACCCCTGTAGCCTTTTTCAATTTCTGAGGCGAACCAAAGCGAAGCTGCGAGGAGACGACGGATTGACGAGCGAATTTCTACTCCGTTTCCTAATGCCCCCGCCCAAGCTATCATGACTGCTTATTGACATACCAGTGTTGTACGTACACGGCCATCTTAGCAGTATTGTACAAAGCCATCTGCAACCATCGACGCTCACAGACAGCTCTCTCCCTCTCTCCCCACACCCAATTGTTGAAATTCGCAATTCGAAAAGTGTCATCATCAATCCCATACAATATTCATCCCTACAACCAAAAGAACACATCATCTATTGTCAATCACGCTTGCTACCCATCACCCCAATCTGTCAGTCCATGATCCGTCTCTTCGGAGGCTGTATCATGTCTGCGGGCGGAATAACCTTTCAGCTCAAGTTGATCATCGCGGTCATTACTGTCACCTTTGCGACGCAAGAGAATAGACACGCTTGGGCATTGGTTGCGTCTCTTGTGTTCGTGATACAAGGTATTCGGTTTCAATTTGATCATGTGCTAATCTCCTCGTCTAGCTGCCTACTACTGTGGATCACCATTGCTATCGGGCTCTTTCTCTACCGTCAGGCATTTTTACTCAGGTATCACGTTTCCGTCCCTTGAAAATATCGTGGCAAATCTCTAACTCGCTTGACACAGGAAGGCGATCCCTAGCACAGTCGCAGTCGTAGGACCTACTCTTGTCTGGGGTGCCATAGTATATAACGGAAACTTCGACCTCGGCCGCGCCTTTCATTTCCTCCCCATCTTCATCGAATTCGGTCTGGTTGCTTTCGTCGTGTCCTACAAGGATGAGCTCTCAGAACGACCTTCTCAAGATGCAGAGCACGCCAGTGGACATTGACAGCCTCTTCATCGCTGCTCGGCGACAGAAGGACGGAGTGCTCCGTCGTTACGAAGCCGGTAAAGAAGGCACAGAGCAAGACTCAGCTGCTCCCCAGACCACTATCGAGCCAAACCATTCCGACAGAAGAAGTCTCAAGTCACCAGCGTCTGACAGAAGTCTCAAAAGGGACAACGAAGATAGCTCGCTGCCTCCTAAACGAAGCCGAGCACGACCACCCATTCAAACTAGCTTTTCTCACAGGTCCACGGATAACGAGTTCCGTCGCGAGCCAAGCCAGAAATCAGGAAAGCTTTGGAGTCCTGAAGAGGAGCCGCTGAAGCGAAAGGATACTGAGACGGCAGGTTATCCTCGCCCTCCGACGTCAAGGCTATTCGAGCCTCGCAGTCCTGAGGTCGATCAAACAGAGGTATTGATCAAACAGCCGGAGACGCGGCCTATCAGCCAGGAACAGCTGGTGGCCGAAGTCAAAGGCATATATGCTGGCCTTGTTATGGTCGAAAGCAAGTGCATCGAGGTGGACAAAGCCCAGGACGCCGAGAGCGGTGCGAACGGTAGCCCCAAACTGAATAACGAGCAATGGCAGGCCCTCATTGCCTTACATCGCACTCTACTACACGAGCATCACGACTTCTTCCTAGCATCGCAACATCCATCAGCTAGCCCAGCTCTGCGCCGTCTAGCAAGTAAGTATGCGATGCCCGCCCGTATGTGGCGCCACGGAATCCATTCGTTTCTCGAATTATTACGCCATCGGCTACCATCAAGCATGGAGCATATGTTGACTTTCATCTACTTGTCGTACTCTATGATGGCTCTACTGTATGAGACGGTACCTACATTCGAGGACACTTGGATTGAATGCCGAGGAGACCTAGGGCGTTATCGGTAGGAGAGACTCGTTAATTTTCCGTTGGCGATAATCATACTAAGTGGAATATAGTGCGGCAATCGAAGACGACGACCTCAAAGATCGAGACGCTTGGGCATCTGCAAGTAGGCAGTGTTACTCCAGGACCGGTGACAAGCCCCCTACTACTGCACGCCTCTATCATCACCTAGCTATCTTAGCCCGCCCAAACGCACTACAGCAGTTGTTCTACTGTACCAAGTCTCTCTGCGTCCCCATTCCATTCCTATCTGCTCGCGAGTCGATCATGACTCTCTTTGAGCCTCTTATCTGCGAGAAACGCAGTCGCTTGGCAGAGATCGATTCAGCATCTGTTCGGGCCCATGAGATCCTGCTTCGTGAACGCTCCGATCTCGAGAACATGATCGACAAAGCGCACGCTGAAGCGGTCGAAGAGTTCATCGCAAGCTTGGACAAGCATACCAGCGAGGCAATCCATCGCTGGGTGGAAAACGGCAGCTATATCGGCACCGCCCTTGGATGTCACCCCTTAGAGTATGGCTCCAAGCCAAGAGTCTACGGGTGTGTCGGGGACAGCGATGGACGATGGTCATGTCGAGACCACGATAACCGCTACCACGGAAGTCGGAAGTACGACGCCATGTGCGCGTCTTTCGCCAGTTTACTCGGTCATAGGCGGCACTGCTCATGTTCGGCAGACGAAATGCCCTTATCATGGTTAGAGCCATTCTTCCGAAGCACATCTCCAACAATCCCGATGCATCGTCGATGGAGTGGAAACTTCGCGGGTCATCTTCTTGGGCCATGGAGTCCAAGTACTTCACCTGGAGTCCCCACGAGGCGCGATTTCTGGAATCTTATGTGGAGAGAAAGATCTACCTTAACAAGGAATCTTGAAGGAGATTCATTTGCTCTATTTTCAGGTCTCACGGACCGAGCCAAACGGCTATGGTTGAGGTGGGGCATGAAACAGACGGAGGCACCTCCCTGGATGTTACGGGGTCGTTCAAACTCGCGGTTCAATCCTCCATCCGTCCGCGAAAAGAAGCCACAGGAACCACCATTAGCCAGGAGCTTCACATTGTCTTCAAGCTTTGGAACCAGAGACACAAGTTCGAACCCTGAACAGCTACAATCGCAATCCATGGAGAATCATGCAGACGCGCCGACCCCTCTCTCACTGCTCCAATGCTGGGTTGGGCATAAGATTTTCTACAAACTTTGTCGATTCTTGCCGGAGACATCATTTCCTCCAGCCGAAGTGCTGTTTGACTCCAGTCACCGGATTGCTCCTAGGCTCTTCTGAGCGATCGGCATCCCATCATACCCAGACACCGGGAAAGTCCCCGGTCCCTCTCCTTTCCTTCTAACACTAACCCCATTTTTGGAGCGAAGAATGATGTTTGATGCTCACATCGGGAAAGGATGACTAGCCCCTCGGCTGTGCATTCGACAAGGGGGGGGGGGGGGGGGGG
>JABGLZ010000420.1:0-51472 GCA_014705045.1 Colletotrichum theobromicola | reverse complement strand
CGCAGACGGCGCCGCCCCGCTCCCGCCCTTCCCCCAAACCCAAGTATCCGACATCACAGCCCAGCTCTCCCTGCGCGCCTACGCCCCGCTCATCCTCGCCTCCATCCTCCGCTCCGGCGCCCACATCGCCGCCGACTCCCCCGACACCTCCATCACCTTCACGAACGGCTCCTCGTCGCACCGGCCCATGCCCGGCTGGGCCGTCGCCGACGCCGCCGCCGGCGCCATGGAGGGCATGGTCCGCGGCCTGGCCGTCGACTTCGCCCCCGTGCGCGTGAACCTCGTCTCCTCCGGTCCCGTGAGCACCGAGCTCTTCCAGACGCTGCCCGAGGAGACGATGGAGCTGTTCAGGAGCAAGTGTCTCACGGGCCGGATCGGGAGGCCCGAGGACGTGGCGGAGGCCTATCTGTACCTGATGAAGGATGGGAATGTCACGGGCACGACGTTGTTCACGGAGGGAGGGAGGATTCTGGCTCCTTGAATGGAAACGTGGTTATGTGAGAATCCGGCGTTGGAAATGTGTAATGTCAGAACTGTGTCACTGCTTCACGGTAACCGAGAATGATCCCGTCATAGGCATATTTACCATTATCTCTGATGTCCGCACACCGCCTACTTAGGCGCAGAACCATCCGTGATTCCGCGTTTTGAACGGCTAAAATACAAATGCTCTCCAGCGCTTTTTTACCTCCTCGACTCCTTCCACGTTCGAATCACCAGGCCGCGGGGGAAGACCTCCCACTCGTCCAATCATAGCCAAGAAGTTCCGCCTCCTTGGGGGTCAACTAGCTTATTGAATCGGAACTCTCGCTATCTTCTTCAACGGTGGTCATGGTGAGGTCGTCGTCATCTATGTCCATCTCGGAGCTCAATAAGAAGTCGGGAAAAACCTCGAATATCCTGTCCGGGATAGGGTCGCCTTTTCCGTTCTAGGGGATGCAGAAGTCGACCCAGCTACCTAGGTAGTCGAGCCTGTTGCCGGCGTTCTCCTGGCTCTTGTAAATGTCCTCAAACTCCTCAAAGCTGAGCTTGCCCCAGCCGCCGCGGTCGGCGGCCTCCTTCTCTGCAAGGTCGAGGCGCTTCCACTCCATGAGCTTGGATTGCAAAATCCCCTCTTTTTCCTTGGAGGCGCGGTCACGCTTGCCCTCACGGTTCTTATTGGTGGCTGCCCTGGGTTCCCTCGTTCTCGTCTTGACTGATTCGACTGAAGATGATCCTGTGAGCAATGGGATAGAGGCGTCGCTGTTGGGACGGAACTGAGGCATCGTGGGGTCGCGGTACTCGACCTCTTCAACGACCGGCTCCTCCTCCTCCTCTTCTTCCTCTTCCTCGTCGACAACGTCTTCATCCGTTTCGTCGATCTCCTCAATTACTCGCTCAACCTCCACCGCAGGGTGAGCATCACCGCCTTCGCCGGACTCCTCAACTCTGTAGCCACTGGTCAAGAGCAACTCCTCTAGAGATCGCTCGGCAATCGGTTTGCTCTCATCCAGCGCCTTGCGCGGCTGTCGCGGTTCGGTGGCCCTCGGCTTCGTCTCTTCGACAGCGAGGTTCTCGAACAGAGCTCTGTGCTCCTCTCTCTTGGATCTGGATGCGGCCGCCGCAATAGCCAAATCCTCCTTGTCCTTGAATATGGCGTCCAGGAGCTCATTGAATGCCTGCTGGGTAACCTGGTAAAGAATCTCCTTGCCGGCGTCTCGCTCCTCGTCTGGGATCTCCATACCACCCCAACGCTCGGGCACGCTCCTAGAAGATGCTGATGCGTTGGATCTGATTTCGTAGTCGTCCATGTCTTCCGCAAAGCGAACCTTGGAAGATGATCTCGAGCGCGGGGATAGGATCTGTTGCTGCGCTGCCTTGGAGCTCTCGGCGACACCGTTGAGGTTGTTAACGAGGACGTCTTCATCAGACTGCCATCCATCCGGAGCCAGGCCACCTTCTTCTTCGTCGAGGTAAAATTGTCTCCTCTTCCACCTGTCGTGCAGTTGCTTCCTTGCGGCTTGTCGCCGTCTTCTTTCAATATCCGGGGCCAGTTGCCTCCTATGGTTGATGACTTGCGCCCGAAGTTGGCTTTCGGTAGGCATAGTGTTAGTGAACTGTTCTGAATCGACTCTTCTGGTTCTGGCTTCCGACTCGTTCGGTTGGCCAACAACAGCACCGGTTGAGCTTCTGTTTTCCGCGTCGGAGTTGTTGTTTCCATCCTCTTCGCCGTCCGAGCTGCCAAGTTCAAGTTCAAAGTCAAAGTCCATCTCGTTACGTTCGCGACGTTGTCCATTCAGCAGATCCGGCAAGTCATCGATGCTTGTAGGCGGGTTCAGCAGGGCATCCCAGTAAGGCGTATCCGGTTCGCTGTCAGGGGAGCGCATCTGAACGGTCCAGGGGCTGCCGATATAGGGTGCGAAAAGTCGGGTCAAAACGTCCTCTCTTGCCGACGTGTCACCCTTGTCCTCGCTCACGGCAGCACCTTGTCTGCCGGGCTCCAGTTCGACGTCACCATTGGGGTGGAAGATCTTGCCCTCGCTGCGGTTGTTCCCATCAGCACGCGGCACCCGTCCTTCTCTGCCGAAGAGACTGCTGAGAGGTTGCCTGCTGGCCACCAACTGCATTGCCTCGGTGCTGCCCATGAGCTGGTCGTCCAGTCCGTCGAGAATATCGCGGTGCATCTGTTTGTAGAGAACATAATACGCGCGGAACATGCGCAAGAAGTCACGGCGGTTGACGAAGCCGTCCCCATCAATATCATAGCCCTCGAAGATCTTGCGCAGCTTGTCCTTCCGCTTACGGTACGCCAGCCCGTGCAGAAACTCGGTAAAGCCAATGAGGTCGTCATTGTTGGTATCGTAGAATGAAAACATCCGGTCGTGGATCAGGTTCGGCGTCGCATGTCGGGAGCCACCAGACGGCACCAAGCACCGCTCGAACGTCTTCTTGTCCATAGCAAGCTGCAAGTCATCCGGATCCTCGCGCCACTCCGTGTTGGCCATGAACGAGAACTGCTCCCAAAAGGCCTCGATCTCGGGCCTCTCGAACCCAGTCTCCTTGCTCAGCTTTGCCATCAGCGACCGCGGCAGATTCCTAATACACGCCTCCGGGTCGCCGGTGTACCACACGGGCTGCATCTGCCTGGGGCCGAATGGTGGAGCGGGGACCTTGATCTTGTAGAAGATGTGCGTCTTGATGTGGACGCCCTGCGACTCGCACGTCTCGCAGAGGTCGAAGTCGGCGCAGTTGGCACAGCGATAGCGGACGCCGCGTATGGGCACCATGCCGCAGGCGTTACATGCGCAGCCCCGGTGCACGCAGGCGTTCCGTCTCGCATTGTCCTCGGAGACCCTGAACAGCAGGCTGACGATATTGTGCCCCGCGCGGGCCTGGGGCTGCATGCCGTTGGGGTCGTTCCACCACTCGTCGACGGTGCCGCCGTCGACTATCGTGTCTCCATCATTCAGGGGCCGGATTGCGTCGAGGTCCGCGGCGTTCTCGTCCGGGATGTGGTCGCCGTCGCCGCCGTCGGACGAGGAGAGGGAGTTGGCGCGGCGGGTGCGACGGTGGGTGCGGCGGACGGCGTTGCTGCGGTGGAGGCCTGGTCCGGGGATGCCATCACCGTAGGCATCCTGGGTCGCCTGGTAGGCATAGTAGCTTACCGAGAGGGCGGCGATGGCGGAGACGACGGCGACTGCGATGCGCGGCCGGGTCAGGCTGTCTGTTGATGGCACCGAGAGCCACATGATGGAGCGTAGGTATGCCTATGCGTTTAGCATGTTGAGGACGGTAGTTGATGTTCACATGCACGTGTAATTTGCTGCTGATCAATTCCTGAAGCCGGTAGATATGTGGTGTCGCAGGACGAAATAATATTGTTTGCTTGATGGGACGAGCTGTTCGATGACCAGAGTAAACAGGGTCAGACTTGCGCCAGTTGTTGATTCTGCCATGAGGAGGGGGAAGGAGGCAGGCGGTGAGCTGTGGGACGGTAGCTATTGAGTAAGCATGGGGCCCGAGCTCTGAGGTGGCGCCAAGCATTTCTGAAGTAGGAACGTACCGCGGACGGTGTTCCGTCATCGCTACCAGAAGCATTGGGCATTTTAGTCGTTAAGGAAGGCCTTTCTTCCATGAACAATAAGCTCAAAGACCCTTTCGTGAAAGACTAGATGGGTAACCCTAAGCTATCTTATCTGAACCAGCAAAATTCTGCGCCATCCGATGTCCATCAACTCTCTCAAAAACCCCGGCACACGGGATGCAAGTCCCGCGCAACGTCCCATGAACTAGGAGCTTCCACGCGGCGACTGAAGCTCCCCGGGGCCGAGGCATTGTCCATGTGGGACTAGGGGTCACAGGAAAGCCGCGCCGTCGCTCTATGGTGCTTTGCTATCAATGTACTCCAGGCCAACATCCAATTCGGACACCGATAAAATGTATCTTGATAACTGACACAGACACTCATCAACGTCACCGCCGCCCTCTTTAAAGCACCTCTGTCGAAGCTAACTTGGGCAATCGTATCCCATGATCGCGTTATGGGCGCCGTTCTGCAGCACTTTTGTTAATTAAGTCCTGTTTCCGATATAACCGCCTCCCAAATCCCCAAAACCCGCAGGTCTGGTTCGGGTCAAGGTAGCGAATACGCTTGCTTCTTTTCGTCGCATATTCTCAATCAAGGAGGGTGGGTTCGAGCTCAAGGATCAAGCTCCCCCGGTTCAGTCTCAATCTCTCTCTCTTTGCGTGGGTGTGTCTCTCAGACAAGAGTAGCTCACAGCCTCAATCAAAACTCATCTGTAACACCGCTCCTCCCCCATCGCCACCTTCGAGCTTTCATTTCCCTCCATGCTCAAAGTCCACTCCTCTCGCGATCTACCTCGCACATGCACGTAAACCAACAATACTAATCCCGCTGCAGGTGCAACCTTGAAGAGATCTGCACTGTAACCTCCAGACAACCGCAATCATGGCTACCAAGTAAGCGCTGCTGCTCATCATGTAAACTCAACCACCAGGCATAGCTTCAATCTGACCAAAATGCACCGCTCAAAGGGACCCCGTCTTCCCAACGGCGGATGCCACAATGAACCACCCCTCCTATCCCTCAACGATATGGAACCTCGAGCCCGATCGCTCAGGAAAGTGTCCCGTCGCCAAAGACCGCGACGGGCCCTTCAACATTTCCTGGGAAATCCACGGCCACGGGCCCTCCAAGATCATCGTAATGCTCTCTCTCTCTCTCTGTGTCACTACCCCCATTTCATGCTTTCCCCCCCAACTGACACTCCCCAAAATAGTTCATCATGGGCCTCGCAGGCGTGAAAACCTCCTGGCAGCGCCAAACCAAATTCTTCGGCCACGACAACGCCGCCCGCTACTCCGTCCTCGTCCTCGACAACCGCGGCATGGGCGGCTCCGACGTCCCCTACGGCCGCTACACCACCTCCGCCATGGCCCTCGACGCCCTCGACGTCCTCACCCACGTCGGCTGGACCTCCCCCAACTCCCCGCCCCGGAGCATCCACCTCTTCGGCATCTCCATGGGCGGCATGATCTCCCAGGAGCTCGCCTTCGCCGCCCCGGACCTCTTCGCCTCCGTCACCTTCCTCTGCACCGCCCCCTGGATCGAAAACACCAAACCCCTCCTCCAGAACCTCCGCGACCGCGCCGCCATGCTCGTCCCAAAGTCCATGGACCGCAGCATCCAGGACACCGCCCTCAAGCTCTTCCCCCTCGACTGGCTCCTCCAGCCCGACGAGGCCGCCGAGCTGCCCGACGACGACACGCCGAAATGCGCCCCCGCGGACGGCGGAAAGGGCTACGGCCGCTTCGAGAGCAACTTCCAGCGCTTCCAGGCCCAGGAGCTCGTCAAGCGCTGCACGCCCGGGCTTTTCAGCATCCGCGGCTTCATCTCCCAGCTCGTCGGCGCCGGGTGGCATCACAAGTCGCCCGAGCAGCTGCGCCAGCTCGGGGACGCGGTCGGCAGGGAGAGGATCGCGGTCATCCACGGCAACGCGGACGTCATGATCGATGCGCACCACGGCCGGCTGCTGGCGAAGCACTTGGAGCCTGCTGTAGTTGAGTTCGTCGACGGCATGGGGCACGCGCCCGTCATGGACAGGACGGCGTGGATGAATAAGTGGTACGTGGACAGGATCGACGCGGTCGAGAAGCAGTTTCCCTTGCCATGAGAGGATGGATGGGACGGACCGCTGGGTGGTGATCTGGGCAGACAAGTAGAGAAAGGATACACACTAGTGTGCAGTTCGTGAGAGCTTTTGCTTTCATTCATGTACTATGATACCTCCGCATCCATCCAACGCCGTATGCATGCAGTCATACCGTTTCTCCCGGTGCCGTGCTCGCCCTTTTGCCAAATCCCCATCTACAACATAACCAAACCAATGCCGCTCAGGTTCTCCTCGTCCAGCTTGTTACGTCTGTCGACGCCACCGGCGATGGGGGCCGCGAGGTAGTTGAAGAGGTAGTAGTGCAGCTGGCCGTCGCCGGGTCCGAACTTCTGCTGCTCCAGGAAGAGGCCGTTATCGAGCAGAGACAGGCCGTTGAAGACGTCGAATCTGTGCTTCTTAGCCAGGATGAGAGCGTCGCCGATGAGCGAGTTCAGGCGCGGCTTGAGGGCCTCCTTGTCGAGGGGCTCGGCGATGCCGATCTCGGAGGCGTAGTACCAGAGGTAGGCGGCGCGGATGACCTGGTGCTTGGTGCTGTTGATGATGGTAGACTCGAGGCAGTAGAAGGAGAAGAAGTCGGTGATCTTGCCGTTGTTCTGTTCTTGGTCAGTCATGTGGCCAACAAAGGAAGTCGATTGATACAAACCTCAACAACATAGGTCCAGATGACCTGCTCGCCACCCTTCTCCTTGTCATGCAGGAACCAGTGCTTGAACTCCTCCTTGGAGAACTTGGGTGCCATATCGAAGCGGGCAAGGTACTTGTCCAGAAGAGCGCGGGCCTGGT
This sequence comes from Colletotrichum theobromicola, assembly GCA_014705045.1. NCBI lineage: Eukaryota > Fungi > Ascomycota > Sordariomycetes > Glomerellales > Glomerellaceae > Colletotrichum > Colletotrichum theobromicola. Next base: position 44,516 of record JABGLZ010000420.1, on the reverse strand, counting down.
CAATGTCCTTCTCCTGCAGCTCGCGCAGGCCCTTAGTCGACGTGTTGTCGGAAAGCGCATACTTGCGGATCTGGTACTGGGGCTTGCTGTTGGCAGGAAGAGGGCTGAAGCCGACCTCGTACAGCTTCTGCCAGTTGATGGCGCGGTGGAAGTAGCGGCAGGTGCTGACGGGCTTGGGCAGGACGACACCACCAGTGTACAGCCCCTGCCAGATCTCGCGCAGGTTGCTGCGGCGGGTAATTTCCTTGATCAGGACGGGCGCCAAACGCTTGCCACGAAGCTTCTTGTGGACAACCATGAAGTTGACCTCGGAGCAGGTGATGACGTTCTTGCGCACGCGCAGGTTAACGGGGATGGCGGAGATAAAGGCGACCAGCTTGCGGGACTGAGAAGCGCGCACACCAACGTGCCACTCCTTGCGCCAGCCAGGAGCCATCAGGGCCCTGCAAAAGTCAGCTTCAGCTTCCCACTCAAGGAGATTTTTTTTCCAAAGGAAAAAAAAAGGTCTTACCATTGCAGCATAGCAGGAGAGTAGTTGAAACGGAACATGGCCTCGTCGTCCTCGACGTAGTGTCCGTTCAGCAGCTCGTACACCTCCTTCATCTCGCCCTCGTCCTCGAGGTTCATCGTGACCCACTCGAAGCCGGTGACCATCGGAGCCGGCTCCTTGGGGACGTCCTCGACCTTCTGGACGCGAATCGGTCCCTCCTCGATCTTCTTGTCGCCGTCGCCGAACTTGGGCACGGGCTGCGTGGCCCAGAACTTGTAGCTCGCCATGTCCTTCGCGTTCTTGCCGGCCGAGGCCAGGCCGGTCATGATGTCCTGCAGGTTGAGCTGCTTGAGCGCGTTGGCCGTCTGCTCCGCCGTCTGGTTGCCGGAGCCGCCGGCGCCAATCTCGTTCGCGAGGGCGGGGTTCAGCGCCAGGAGCTCGGTGAGCTGCTGGGGCGTGAGGCCGCCGATCGCATCGCGGATCTGCTGCTCCGGGTCGCTGGGCTTGCCGGTCAGAGCTTCCTTGACCTTCTTTCTCTTGGACTTCTTCTTCTTCTTCTTGGCGCCGCCGGAGGCAGCAGCGCCGGGCTCCTCGGGCGCATCGTCCTCCTCCGACTCGGACTCGACCTCGGGCTCCTTGCCCTTGCCCTTGCCCTCCGCCTCGGCGACGGCGTCCTCGGCCTGCTTGACGGCAGGGTCGAGGGGCTTGGACTCCTCGGCAGGCATGTTTGTAGCTACTTCGGTTCGTTCGCGCGGGTTCGCGGGGTGCTGTTTGCGGAAATCAGAGGCGGGGTGGTGGTGGTGGTGGTAGTGGTGTGGTGTCGTGGATCGAGCTTTCCAGGTTTGGAGCTCTGGACAAGCTTGGAAGGTGGGAATGGCGGGGGAAAGAAGTTTTGGCGGGCGAGAGGACAGTTTCATGTGGCCGCGCAGTTTCCAGCTGGGACTGCATCATGGCGGGGTTAGCTGCTGGGGTGCTGTGTGCGGGCACTGCGGGGCAGCCATCCCACCTGGCGCTAGGGCGCCTTAGCGACCGCGTGGTCTCCGGTTAGGGGTCCGCAGACGCTGTTGCTGCCTGCCCGCTGATGTGCGTTTGATCAGCCACGTATCTCACCTTACCTTAATTCAATGTTGGCATTCTGGTTTTGGTGTATGTATTCTTCTGATCGTCCACTTTGCCAATGCACGCGTCCTCCGAAATAATGATTTGTGTCTCGCGTAAGCTAGGTCCGCGGTTCAGAAAAGGACTATTCTCTGTCTAGAAGACTTCACGCGGTATTCATCGGGGTTCACCAACCTCTCAGTCTCCTCCATCGAGGCGGAGAAAGAATAAATACTGTAGTTTCTCTGACTTGAATAGGTTCATCATTACTAAGTCTATAGCATCGCGCCAGACGTCTACGTTACTGAAGTCTATCAAAAGCACCTCTCAAGTCGAGTACAACCCCTACTCTAAAACCTCCGAAAGGAGTGCGCATATTTACAATGTTCGGCTGCTGGTGTCGGATCCGGCAGCGTCATATGCAGTACCTGCGAGATCGAAAGACCGCATCACTGCGAGGATGACGGGCGCGTATCCCATAATGTCGTTGTGTCCTGTCTTGTCAGCCACTGCCCGCCGCAACACCGTTTTTGCCATTCGCTTACCTCCGTATGGGAACATTTCTTGCCGAATAATGATGTTGTGGTCCGCATGCCACGTCGTGACGAATGCGTTCTTGCCCTTGTGAATCGTCCGTACCTCCTTCCATGATTCGAACGCGTGATCACTGAGCCCGCCTTCAACGGTGGCATTAGCAGCAGCCCGGAACAGCTTGCTGCTCTCCTCGCAGGGGATATCAGAATCATCCGTGGCCGAAATCAGAGTGAGGCGCAACCTCCGCTTGGTCAGCTTCACCAGGCTCTCCAGCCTGTCGGCGGATGGCCACTTGTCGTAGATGAACGTCTCCATATACTCCAAGAAACCAGGCCAGACTTTCAGAGGGCCCAGAACGGGGAAGAGTCCGCCAATCTTGTAACCACTGAGCATCTTAGGCAAGTTACTGAAGCCGGCAACGAGGATTACTCCACCGAATTCGATGCCCTGAGAGGCGTAAAGCTCTGCGACACCGCTGGTCACGGCAGTGCCCAAACTCTGGCCGAGTAGGACGATACGGTCTGAGGAGATGCCGGCGACATTAATGACCCAGTCAATCAGAGTTGCTGCGTCCTGAATAAGGCCATCTTCGGAGGGAGTGCCGGTGGAGTGACCAAAGCCACGGTAATCGATTGCCAACACATGGTAGGAAGAGGTGTCGGTAATGACATGGTAACTGTCAGGACGGTGGTTTTGTGCGATGTCTCCGGCGTTCTGTTCTTGTTAGCGACGTCAAAATGCGCTCTACATGGGGGGTGCCTTACACCATGAACTACAAAATATTAGCATGAGTGAGCCTCTGCAGGACAGCGCAACTTACATGATAGAACGACGCGGGCTTCAGGGTCCTCCTTAAGCGCCTTGAAAGACTCGGTCTGGGTGAAGTCGTCGCAGAAGCCGGGCCTCTGTGCTGAAAACCTCTCTTCCTGCTTCAGATAAGCTGGCAAGGGCATGACATGCCAAGCATACAAGTTCACCCCATCTGGGGTGTTGAGGGAAAAGGGTGTGACTTGGCCCTCTATGCAAGACATGGGTCAGCTAATTGCGCGTCTCCAGTGGCGGTGATGGTACGTGGACTGACTAGCAAAGCCAAACCGCTCAGGTTCATTGACGCCGCGCCACCACAATGTGTTTATCTTGTGGGCGTACAGAAAGCTGCAGGAGACATCAGCCAAAGTTGTGGGAGGTAAATAGAATGGGAAGATCCTACTGTCGTTGGAAGAATGGTGTTGCGCCGAGAGCCAAAAAAGTGAAGTAGAGACCCAGAGGAGCTGCGACCACCCAAACGGCGGATCGCAGAATCGGAGACAGCGGAACTGTCATGGCGGGGGCGTTGGGGCAGTTTCCTTGGGTGAAGATGGGAAATCGCTTTGAGGGAGGGCGTCGTGATGGTTCCGGGCTATATACAGGTGATGGGAGGCGATGTCGTGGCCACCCTCGGCGATGCCTAATGGAACTGGTTGCTTGGTTGAGGTTGGAATTGTCTGCGGCCCGCAGGGATGGTGTCACCGGGTGCTTTATCATCCAGTACTTTCTTTTTGGTGCTACAGCAGCGTTGGACTCAAGTACTCAACACTAAGAGCAGCTGGTACCCAAGATGCGGCGACCTTCCACATTTGCGGTATCAGCCGCACTCTGACGACAGCAGACGGGCCTCGGTATAAAACTGAATTATTTGCGCTATTCATGGTCAGTAAATCGACTGACAGCTGAGCCAACCGTTTTGTCGGAGGAAGCGCAGCATCTGATGCAACGTTTTCGGCATTGCTGGATGTCAAGACTTCATTTGGTGCTGCCCAGGGATTGGTTGCTGTGGTGGTAGGTAATTTACTGGTGCAGAGGGCGTGTTGCGAAATGCGAGAGGAATCTGCCCAGATCACAGGTTGTCATTGCCCCCAAGCTTTCACAGCCACACCGCTCTACCCACCCGCATTTGCCTTCCCGCTCCTGACTGGCCTTACGCTGGCGCCAGAATAGGTCGGCAGCAATGGCACCCGGGCACGAGCCAGATGAGCAGTTGATGGAAGAATGCCTGCTGGGTGAGGGCGAGGCGAGACCAACGAGAGAGGGAGCGACTGGGATGGGAAGGTCATGGAAAACGGCACGCATTCCTGCCTTAGGTAATCACGCAGTGTGGAGTCATGGTGGGGACGCAAGCTGCAAGGGTGCCGCGGTACAAAGGTACATCCCGTCCAAAGAACGGATTTTGGCGCGATTTAAGTGGCAGGCGGAGCTGAGCCAAGCCCTTCGTCCAGTCAGGGCGCGGCAAGTGCCCCGTTTTCCCCCCTCTTCCCGGCCAATCAGACGACCAGATCCTTGTTGAACTTGCAGCCCGCCTTTTCTTTCGTCCGCTGCGACTGGATGGCGCCGGGGAGCACAGCAATGGAGGGAAGTCCAGACTGACTGCACCCCGTGTCAGCGAGCGACAGAGAGAGAGGCTCCGGGCAGTGGACGTCCAGCGCAGCAGCAGCGTGTACCCGCCGCGCCTTTGGTAAGGCGTCTGTTCCCGCACACCTCAGGTCCCCAGCCAGTCAGGCAAAGCGACGGCAACAACGACGGAGACTTGGGAGCCTCAGATACATGCCGCATGTATCTTTTCACTTCTCCAAGCCATTCAGCTGCCGCACCACACCTCGAAGGTACAACCGCCCTGGGCCGACTTAGTACCACGCCCATGTATCTGCCCTGTACCTTTCTCCGATCCATACAGAGACAGAGCTCCCATAATACTATATCCCATCCACCCCAATTCAATTCCCACGAACTTGTCCGTCCCCGAGTCTCCAAATCTCTTCCTCCGCCCCAAACCCAGCCTGCTCTCGCGACGACCACCCGAAATCGAAAGTCTTAACCCACCGACTCGCTCAACCGCCCTCCCACGCACGCCGCCGTCGACCGTACCTCTCCCTCTCATCTCGAGACCGAATCCGACGAGCACGCGCGCAGTCGAGGGCTGTGTATTCCCTCGCTTATGATGACCATTCCGACACGCTCGGCAACCGACCCGTGATACCCTGAATTTCTCGCGACAGGGAGACGGAAAAGGCGAAGACATATACAGCCATGGAGAGGAAGAGGAAACTGCCCGCGAGGGCTGCTGCGCGCGTCGAGCACATTGCGAAGAAGCGCACCGTCACCCCTCCTGAGCATCGATCCGTCACCCCAGTTGCCGCTCCCGTCGAGGAGCCCCCGCCGCAGACACTGCCCAAATCGATCCAACCTGGGAAGCCTTTGCCAACCGTCGAGGACCCCCAGCCTGATGATCTTCCCAACAAGGAATACCAGTCGTTTCAGGAGAGGTATGTCGTCAGTCTCCGCGGGCCGAGTCCTCCTACTAACAGCTGCCACAGCGGTGTTATGGCCGAGTCCCTTGCCCGGTCGCGGCACAGGTGGATGGCCGAGGGTATGTTCGAAAAGTACTGGACCAAGCCGCTGAGGAGGAAGGGCGCGACCGAGGATCCCAAGAACCCGGCAAAAGACACCATGAGCAAGATTGGCCAGGTGCAAATTATCATTGAGCCGCACGTCTTTGAGGCCACCATGTGGGCTATCAAGGACCCGAAGCCGCCTGCGCCCACCACCCAGGCAACCTTCCGACCGATTCTGCAGTATGGGCCCCCAAATGGTGCCATGCCGCCTCCTCCCACTCCAGCGACAACGAATGCAAACCCCCCCATTGCTCCAACCGAGTCGAAGCCAACGCCTCCAGCCTTGACGCCAGCTCCTCCCTCGCCTGCACCCCAGCAACCGCCATCGAGGGCACCGTCTGCGCCGGCAACAGAACCACCCAAGCCAATTCCTTCACCACGGACTTTGGATGCTGCACGACCTGCCGTCGCGACACCACCTCCTCACAGGCCAATGGCCCCCGGAGCACCAGTTGCAGCGCCTGGGCAAGGACCAGTTCCTGCGCCGGGAACTCCGTCACATCTTCCTGGTCAGCCTGGCCCGGCGCACTCAGTGCCAAACTCACGACCAGCAAGCGCGACTCCGACGCCAGCGGCAGGAGCTGCAAAACCCGCGGCCCCCAAACCTCAAGGCACCGATCCCATTATTATGACTTTGGCGGAAAAGGCGTCCGAAGATCCCATGTTACGCGATTTGATGAAGCGAGTCGCAGCAGGCGAAGCAAAGCCTGATGAGCTCACTAACTTCCAAAAAATTATTGATCAAATTACGGTTGAGTACAAGAGAAAGGGAGGCCAGCAGGGACCTTCAGCAGACCGATTGCTTGTCGACGGGAGGACAGTCAAGTACTTTGCTGACGAGGTGCGCACCATTTTGGACATCGTACTCTCAACGAATCCGCGCCAGAAGTCGAGTGAGTTGCTGCCCCCTCGGGGTAGTGACCCTTTGGTAGTTGCGTTGGTGAGATCGGCCTTGGACGACAACAAAGTACGCACTATGATTCGGCGGATAGCCGAGAACCAACCGGGGTTCACCGACGCGACGGACCTGAAGGCAGTGCTCGACCGACTGCACAAGGAACTCAAGGGTGGTCAAACCCCTCAACCTCAGCCTTCAACCCCGCAGACTCCAGTGAATGGTGTCCCGAACGGGCATCCTCCAAAACCAGCTACAGCCCCTGCGCCTTCACCGAAGCCAGCGCCAGCGGCATCGCCTGCACCTCAACTGCAGCATCCTCCACAGCAGGCCTTGCGTTCAAAGGGTCCTCCGCAGCCAGTGCGACCTGAGATCTCGGGCGTCTGTCTGGACTTTACCGGCGGCAACGGGGATCGTTATCTGTTCCCAAAGTACAGCATCCTGGAGTATCTGCCAGGCGGACAGCAGGTGGTTGCCTCATTTCTGATCGTCCGAAAGGGCAGCCAACTAGAGTATGGCGGAGACGCAAAGCTCGACTACTATCAACCCGTCACCATCCGAATATTTTCTCCTTCGGGACGGAACCTCGACTATCTTCAGAGAGTTGTTGCACCCCCTGACGAGGTCAGACGGTACATGGATGATGTTATGGACAATATGACGCGGGCAGAATACGTGCTCTTGGCCATGCGTCTGCCTCGAGGCGAGCGCGAGCCTGAGAAGGACGACAGCGGCAAGGAAATCGCCGCGCCACCATCAAGGCCCGAGTCCACGGCTCCCGAGGCGCCTGCCCCCAAGCAACAGTCGGTCATGTGGGGCCCCATCACGTCCAAATTCGTTCAAAAGTTCAACAAAAAGTGGTTCGAAGAGTGGAAAAGGAGAGAGAAGCAGCCGGCCGGCACGACGAAATCGGACGAAATCTTCAGAGAGGCCTGCCAGGCGATTGGCCGCGATCCTCTGGACAAGGACATAGAGTACGAGAAGATGATTGAGCTCTTGGCCGCAAAGGACTCGGAGTCATCGTCTTCTTGAGAGCAAATTTCCAGCAACCTAGAAGAGCAAGCGCACCGTTTTGAGTGCTGCGGCACTTGTGTAACCTAGAAATCATTGTGAAAGAGGGCACTGGCGAGCGGGTGGGTTGGGTAGCACGTATGCGGTCTCCGTCTTGTGTGTATGCATAGGGTCAGCTGTTATTGCATTCTAGGCCCCTTCATTATGGTTTGACTTTACTCTTTTTTTTGCTTCTTGGTCAGGCCATGAAGAGAGGATTGGTGAGGGAAAAGGAAACTGGAGTGGGTTTGTCGGGGTGTCTCTTCTCCCTAGTTCTTTTTCGTTTCCTTGTTTTTTTCGTCTACTTTTTAAACCATTGGTGTTCAGAGTATGTAACCTTTCCTCGGGCAATGAGGATACGACAAAGGGGTGGTGGCTCGATTCCAGCAGATTTTTATTCCCACAGAGAGTTGTGTGCTTTTGAAGACAGGGGTGGTTTGGCAACCCGACAGGCCGGACTGAGGACAAAGAATTCAGAAGAAATATTTCTAGTGCCTTTTTTCATGTGACCTTTTGGGTATCTTATGTGACGGATAGCTAAGGTGCAGGTTATATCTATGCTCTAACTAACCTCTACCTTAGAGCTAGAAACATCCACCTTGGGAACGTAATGATTGTTCTCCTGGGGGTAGGTCGAGTATCATAGGCAACATGTCTTCGAGCTGTGGGAAGATCAACCCCTTGCTCGCCCTCCACGCAAGCGGTATATACAAGCGTCTTAAGGTTAGTGACTAAGCTGGGTGGCCTAGACATGGTTCGCTGTTTCCTCCTTTGCGACGCCCTGGTTATCAACAGTGCTCAGGAACACTTTTGTGTATATGTGTGATGTAAGGTCCATAGCTATACGTACTTTTAAACAAAGACTGAAAGGCTCCAGGAGCTGAAAGTGCATGCCAATAAGGGATTTACGTGGTAGATGTGATGAAAGTCTAGACGGGTGCTTAGATGTAACCTTCAATGAGAATAGTGGAAGCGAGGTTGAAGACAGTTATTATATCAACAGTGGTGAGTGGCCAGCCTGACATTATCAGGTTGTTCAACATAAACTAGTAGCTGAGGACTAAAGAATTCCAAGTTAATATGACAGTAAATAGCCACAACGTGAGTGCTCAGTATGAGGATGTGCTGGTTCGACTGACCGCTGAAGTATCAATGTCTGCAATTTACACCCTGATACTAAAGATTTATAAGCTTGCTGAGTTTTAGCAAGGGCATTTCGGGGTGATACAATGATTTGCAGGGCTACTGAGACTATATTGCAGTTTTATCTTACACACGACACTGGCTGACACTTATTGCTGTTGTCAGTTGAACATGTTTACGCCTTTCATATTCCTAATGTCGCCTTAAATTGTGGTAGAGAAGAGCTTACACAGCGACTAAGAAATCGAAGCGTCGCCCGATGATTTTGGACACGAAGAAATGCCGGCTTGACCAGCAAATCTGATCTATTCAGCCTCCTCTTATCTTTCCTTCCACCAAGACTCCAACCTTGCTTGTCCTCCCTTGCACGTTCATCTCCCAAAGCCTCAACGCAGTTATGACAACCATGAGCTCCCAACGCTGCCCCATGAACGGGGCACTGCCCTGGAATCGCAGCGAAAACGGGTGAGTCATCTTGGATAGGCCCGATGACCACGATAGCAGGGCGAGAGACTCGAGGATCTCAGCTTCCACCCGAGAAGACGAAGGCTCCACCTGGGCGGATTCGGAAGCAACTTCGGAGCTCATCTGCGGCCTACGGTGTCTTGTAGACACCTGCACGAGCCTAAAGCCACCCGACTTTGCCTCATCATCTTCCCCTTTCTTCAGCTTCCTCCACTCAAATCGTTCGCGTTGCTGCTTCTCGCCAACCTCAATAGAAAATAGGAACGCCACCTTTTCACCTGATACTGAGGCGCGCATAGTCTCCTCGTCCATGTCGTGGAGGTTTGCGCGGGGCTCCAATGGCGGAAGGAAGATGTTGGTGGTGGAGTTGAAGGCGTAGGCTCTGGCGGCGAATTGCGACTCGTCGCCTGCAGCTGCGATGATGGGATCCTTGGAGTCAGTTCCGTTACGTAGCAACAGCCCTGGTCGTGAACCGAGAGGCGGCTTTCTGCTGAAGCCTGTGTGCATCTCAACGATGAATAAGCGGTCATCGCGGGAGGCACCACATAAATAGAACGTCTTGATTCCCGTCATGTAGTAATATCCGTTCATGACTGGCGGAAAGGACCGGTAAGGGAATGCTCCCAATGTTGTCCGCGTCGGCACGGATTCTTGATATGGCGGTGGAGCCCGCTCATCCTGAGTTGTAGGGCCTTGGGGGTTCTGGCTGTATGTCGGAGGCTTTGGATGTTCCTCTTCCATCTTTGGGGGTTGGTGAACTTAGATCAATCTTTGAAGTTAAGGCTGGTGGATGCGTGATACCATCAAGTAGCGGGTGTGACAAAGTTGTGACGGATGATAGCAACCTCTTTGTTTGTATTTTGGGTAGCAGAAAATGGCTGCATTGCGTTTCTCGCGATAAGAATCGAGCGATGACCTGATACATAAGACTCTCGATGGACCCAGCCGTGAGTCAAAAGGCTGCGGAAATCGCGTCAACAAGTCAGTTCAACTTCTCGTGTTGGAACATTGCTGTAAACTCCTTGACATGTGGATAGAGTGGGTATTTGACTGGGCAGTGTGTTCCAATCCGAGTCTTTTCGGCAACTCGTGTTGGAACATGGCCATGAACCCCTCGACTTTGAGTGGAGATCTGACTGGATGGCCCTGTGTTCCAACTTCCAACCGGAAAGAACGGCACGCATAAGCCAATCACAGCAACTTTCCCAACTTACAAAGTGATTGAAGGTAATATCCAAGGCCGTGCATATGTATTGGTGGGCCGGATTGTAGAGTCAACGGCCTCAGATAGGCCTTTTCTCGACGCTCAGTCTCGGATCGCGGCAGTATAACAAGGACGCAATCTCGGAACTCGATCAACCTGCTGATCATTTTGTGACAAACTGAGGGGAAACTTCTTCGCTAGTCCCTGGACGGCTTACGCCGAAGCCATCGAGCCAACGTGAGACTGCGGGAAACCAGTGGGGAAACAGGGGCATTCCGCGACCAAAGATGAATAGAAGCTTAGCATAACTCAATTTTAACGATCGCCAAGTCAGGGCAGAGACGTGACAACTGCCAACACGAACTACTCACTATTGCAGTATATTTCACCATTAACCACAGAGGATCCTTGATGATGCATCTCTCATCACAATGCCCGGCACCGCATGTATTTAACGGCCATCCGCGGTATAGATCTTGGGATAGTGCCATGAAGGAACAATACAGAAGAATATGGAGAACACCCAAACGTAGCCTAGCAGCTTTAATCCATGTGGTGGGTTGCCTTGTGGAGACGTCTTGCGCCCGACCACCTCGCGGATGATGCTTTCGACCAGGCAGACAGCAAAGTTGCACAGGAAGAATTTCAATTCCTCTTTGAAATGAGCTCTTCCTGAAACAAGCCGATTTACGCCTGCATGGTAAGCAGCCGATACCGAGAACGTAAACAATGCCCGCAGACCCTTGATGATCATGAGACCTTCGCCAGTGCCCTCTTTTGCCGTCTTTCCGGATGTTGTGTGCAGAAAGGAGGGCATGGCGGCCTTGGCAACACCAACATGCAGGCGGTGCCAGAAGACACCCCAGAAACGTCGCAAGGTGTACGCCTCTAGGACACTTCCGAACAACGGAGGCCAATCTAACGGCATATCCCGCCCGGTGATGGACACAAAGAATATCCCCAGCACGTCGTGAGCCAGCGAGAATACGGCGTAGGTTGCCCATATCCACTGGACACACATGATTGCTCGAAGAGTAATGTCCCGATAGGTGAGTGGAGGCAGTATCCCCTGTCTAGAGGGCGAAAAGTCGTGCATGTTGACATGCAATGGGCGGATGACGGCCGACATGGTGTTGGTTGTGATGACATGAACGAGGATAAGACCCAGGACGCGCTTGCACTTCCGAGCAACGAAGATCACACGTTCACGGCCCGATGGCCGTTGTGATCCCTGCTTTTTTCCGTCGCTTAATGGCAACAGTCTGTAGTTGATCCAGATACGGAAGGACTCTTGCAGCCTCTGTTGAGCGGTGCCGTGTTCCGGCCCAACGATGCTTCTTCGCAGGAAGAGCAGGGATGAAGTGTGAAGCGTCACTCCAAGAACGATAGTGACCCAAATATCAGGGTAGGGGATCAACGCAATGTTGCAGCCTGTGAGTGCGATGTACATCGCGAGGAGATGTAAAGAAGAGAAGACGAGACGAAGATAGCCGATCTGCCGTGTTATAGCCATGAAGAAGAAGGCAGTGGACAAGAGGCACCAAAGAAGGGGGTTATTATGAACATCAAAATACATTGTGATGGTAATGGTGATATGTGCTGAAACTCTTGTATCGATTGATCGTCCGGTCTGGATGGAAGGTTTACTGAAGCTTCCCAGCAGCGCATTCTAATTGAAGGGCTTATAAGGCAAAACCATATGCGCATAAGCCGGATACCACAGTTGGATGTCTTATTCCTGGTAGTATCCACATAGAGAGAGGGCTTGTAGATTGGCGTTGCGAGTTTTATTGCTTCTTTTATTCGCGGAAAGCTCGGAATATGTTGCTCGTTTTCCAATCCGACCGTTGCTTTCAAGGTCTCGAGATACATTCTACCGTGGATGTAATGATCCCACAGCTATCCACAACTGATACTTCCCTTGTATATAAAGGGTTAGCTTTGCCACACCAAGGCCTTATCTATCATCAACAACTTTCATTCAGGCTTCATCTCACTTCGTCACTCTTAACATCCTCTTCCTAGTCTCACTCAGACCTCGAACACTCAGCCGCCAAAATGCCTATCGCTCTCGCTTTCGTTCCTGAGATCGCCGACATCATCACCCTCGCCGGCCTAGGTGGTGGTGCCGTTGGAGGCTCCGTGGCCAGCTGGTGCCACAGCCACCCCGGCCCTGGCTGCGTCAGAAAGCGCGACCTTCTTGGTCTCGAGGATGTCCCAAAGCTCGACGTCGAGAAGCGTCAAGTCGGACCTTGCAACGTCCCTTCGTACAACTTTGACCAGTGCCGAGGCCAAATCCAAAGTCAGGGCGTTCAGGTTGTCAGCTCCATCCCCGCTGGCGGTGGTGCGTATTGTCTCTCAACAGCGACTTTTGACAAAGGAGGTGACTGACCTGTTCCCAGTTGCCCAATTTGACAACATCCCTCCTGCGTGTATGGACCTTGCTAGCGTTCTCGGAGGCTCTTGCAACGGCGTCACCGTCCGCCCAACCCCTTGCGGCTCGGCCTGCATGCAGTGGGCCGGTCTGTCTGACGACGAGATGGACGCTCTCTCCAGCGCTCTCAACGCCGCATAGAGACGCCCTGCTCTTAGCATTGATTACAGACCTTGTATTCTTGGCACTTTCTGGCTGCCTCTTTATCTAGAAAATGGGTCAGGGTTGAGGCTTGGTTGGACTCCCTCTGCTTAGATCATAAATTCAAAATCAAACCCAGACTCGATATCTCATATCTTATACATGGTGAATAAATCTGACAGCCCACCCAGTGAGAGGTTTCACCGTAGAATTCACTCAATCAGAACCTTCAACCAGTACTCTCTCTAGGCTGGAGATCATGAAATATCTACGTAGACTCTAGTTTGAAGGCTTGAAATGCTACATAAGTATGGCAGTCACTGAGTTATAGCAGAAGCTATCATAGAATCAACTATCATATTCTCACGCTAGGTCGGCCCTTAAGTACAAGCATTCGCATTGTCATCAAGACATTAAAGAACCAAATCACAACCATCATCAGCGCCAAGCACGTAGACCACACTTTGAATGCCTTCGAGTCCAGTAACTTGCCGAGCTGTATCGCCGCGTTTGTGTAAACTCCCTGTCATACGAGCATTCGTTAGTTTGGATTCGCCATCATTGCATTGAATGATTTCTTACCCAGGGAAAGACCAATGCCCAAGCAGCCAGTGTATAAGGCATCGGTCTCGGCCGTAAGCCCTCAAACAACGCGTGCAAAACGCCCATGATCGCGAATAACCACCAGAACGTGCCCAAACCCCAGGCAGCAAGCCCGGCGAAGATACTGCTGTACCCCACGGGCGCTGCTGCGTCTGCGGTCAGGAACACGCCGCTCGCGTACGACGCAAAGCTGCCCTTGAGGACCGATTTACCCAGCATCTGTAGTGCGAAGCTGGCCTGTCCCCACGGGCCGCAGAGGATCATGTCCTGGAACGCCTTCTTCTTCGGCGGCTGGTAGTTGCCCAGTAACCTCGCCCAGAAGAGCACGTCCAGAGCAAATGTCAGGGGCAGGGCCATGCCGATGAGTAAGTACGACACGATGATGACGGGGACCTGTTTCTCACTGGCCAGAGCGGCTGAGTTACATATCGCTCCGCCGGCGGCGGCTGCGGTCAAGGCTGCGGTGAGCGGGAGCTGCGTCGCGGGAGAGAGGCGCGGGACACCTGAGGGGTAGATCTTGATTGTGATGAACGGGAGGACGACGCTCATGGCCACGGCGAAGCTAAATGCGATCCACCACAGAACATAGATGGTCCTGCTCCACCGCTCGCCCCAGGCTGGGACGAGAGCAAGGGATACCATTTGGATGATGGACGTGAAGGCGATGGAGACGCTCGAGAGCCCCGCAAGCTCGGACTCGTCATGTTTGAGCGCTTGTATGACTTTTCGTGGATACAAGACGACGCGGAGCAGGTAGATGCTGACCATGCACATAAGAAGGACCATACCCGTCACTAACAAGACGTAGGAGATGGTTGTAAGGCCGTTGAAGCGGTAGTCCAGTTGCTGCAAGACTGCAGCGAGGATTGTGGTTCCCTGCGGTATGAGAAACCATTGTGAGGTGAAGTTGCGTATGCTTGTGCGAATGCATGATCTTTCGTGATTTGTGCTGGGTGGTGGAAGTTTTGAAGCCATTGGCACGTTTGCATTTAGGCGTATGATGGCATGCAGCTTAAGTTATTGTTGGCATCTGTTCAATGTACCGTGAAGATGAAGGTTGAGTTCTTGTCACCAGCAAGACCTTGACAAATGGGGAAGTTGTTTTCTTGGCAACAATCCAGACCCTTGGGCTCAAGAGACAGAGACAACAGGCCCGGGAAGCGGGGACGCGCTGATCTCATGGTTCCGGATCGCATCTCCGAGGAGATCCAAGATCTGTCGCCGGCGCGGATCGGCCCTGGGCCGCGTTGTAAGTTTAAACTGCCATGCCGCTAATTAATGTTTTGTCACTCGGACCTTTCCTTCTTCAAACAAACGGTTTCCTCACTTAGTGCATGTTTTATGAGTGGCTTTGTCAGGCCTAGTCGCACCGTCATGGCTGTCATGGCGTAATCATGACGTCCGAGAATCAAGAAGTCATAGATACAGGGGGGCCTGGGACTAGCACCATTCAAAAAGTCAGCATGGCTATGCCGACATACCCATTGGGTTTCCAAAGAAAAGACGAGCGGTTGTTTTCCGAGGAAGTGATCTTTAGTTCTTCCTCGTCAATCTGGTGGTTTTGATTATTGGTTGCCGCGGTCGGCGGTGGTGAGAAACAACCATCGCGAAGATGGGACTGCCAGCCATGCGACCACTGCTGCTAGCAGGGGGCACATCGACTCGCATGGGCACACCAACACACCTCCTTCGCATGCCCGACGGGACAACCCTGTATCAGCGCCAGCTACAACTCCTCCGCGCCATCTTCCCGGAGCCGCAGACGATTTACATCTTTTTGGCACCCGAGTCCGAGACGGACGACTACCTGGACAGCTTACTCTCGGCCGAATCCGACGAAACCTCTGAAAATGGGGATTCGCCCAAAGAGCCGAGAGTGAAGATCTTGCGCGACATACCGCCAGCGGAGAAGCCCCGATACGCTGCCGGACCGGCCGCCGGTCTCCTCTCGGCTTACCGCTACGACCCGTGGGCTAATTGGGTGTTGGTCACATGCGAATACCCTCTCCTCCCTCCTGACGCCATCTATCATCTCATGTACAAGCGCGATTCTGTACCGGTCACCTGCTACCAGTCGATGGATGGAAGTTGCGAGCCCTTACTGGCGATCTGGGCACCGGCAGCAATGTCGCGGCTGGCGGAGAGGGTGGCTCGGGGGCACCCATGTCCTTCCGAGGCGGCCAGGGAGTTTGACGCCTTGATGCTGGAACCGCCACCTGGTAGTGAGTGGTGGTTGACAGACGTCGATTCCATGGAGGAGTTGTTGACGAGTGTGCGGGAGATGAAGCTTGGGTCTCCTGAGCTTGTCGCTATGCAATTGCCGACGGAGAAAGCGTAACGTCTGTTTCTTCGAGCATCAATCGAACGAACCAATGGTTACAGGGAGCTTATAGTGGGAGATAATATTTTGCATATAGGTGGCCTTTCTCTAGGTAATCTTGCCCTCTACTTGGACGTTATCCGATTCAAGAGTAGTTTTGCTCTCCCGGCTTTACAGCCTGCATGGTTCCAAGAACACACAATTCAGGCTGGCTTTGCCGCGGTCTGAATGGGCGGGTGTGCCAAGCATTTGTAGCGAGAATCAAAACTGGGACAACCTCTCTCATCCCTACGAAAGCTGGGTTGAAAAACAAGGTGCCGACATCATAGTCAGTATGTTTCCATAGTGAGCGAGCCAGGCAACACTGTTTTTGTACATTAGCGAAGCGAAAAGACTCGTTTGTAAGGCTTGATGAAATATTTTGCTTAAGAGGGACATGAACTCCACAGGTTCAAAATACCAAATAGGAATTAGAAAATTGTAACGGAGCGAATTCTAGCAGAATGGAGTTGATTGGATCAGTTCGCCCATGGGCGAGACTTTCTGTGTTACCAGAGTAAATGAGAGATGCCGAACCGCCGATAGCTATTTACCATACTTAATTAGACGGATGGCATGTGGGCTGAGTTCCACAACGCGATAGGCTCATTGCCGTCACAAGTACAATCCAGCTCCAGTGAAGCATTCGATGGGGGTGGCGCAAGCCGCAGCCTGATTCTTATTTCGGCAACCCGCTCGTAGCTGTCCGATCGTTAATGCAGCCTGATTGTCCCAAGACCCGATATGGCTTCCACTCTATCCTGATGGACCGAATATCGTGTCAGGAGGCGTACTGGCCTGCAGAGAAGTGAGTCCTGAAATCAAAAGATTGGAGTGATGAGAAGATAACAAAGTTGCGTGCATGAGCCACCCGAGGGGCATGTTGCCCAGCTATGCTCATTGTAATGCAAAATTCGCGCTTGTTGGTGAGCTTCAAATCGGGCCTTCTCCCAAAGACTTGAGGACATATCAGGCTCCGGATACCCATTTTTTGCCCAGAGCTGATGTATAAGTTGGTGTGCATCGGCAGGCTGGGGGAGATTTGGTCTTGGCTGCATATAACAAATCATCCTCATTGCCCGACTTCATCTAGAGAAAGTGCCACCTAAGCAATAAGCAGGAAATACGAGTCGTATCTGCATAGTGCCAGATGGCAGGGGTTATCAGGGTTGCGTGATAAGCTTAAATGCTTTCTGCCTGTGGCATTAATACTGGTGTGAGTCGACAATGATACTTAAATATCCAAGAGGGAAACACTGCAATTGTTCCTGTACCCGACATCAGATACCCAAGACTGATTCCTGCCAACTCTGTTTCCTCCGCCATAATGGCTTACAACAACTCGTCCGGCAAAGGAAGTGAAATTTATCACTTGATCTCTCCCGCGGCCCCAAAATCGGACATCAGTACTGAAAACCTACCATCAGTCGTACCTCCTAACGCCCCAAAAAGTCGATACTGGGGGCGCGCAATCGTTCTTTTACTTGTACCCCTCAGCATCACGGCTTACTACTACTGGATATGGCGATACCTCCTCTCCCGACCTTACGACGATGCAATCAAGTTTGGGTCAGCGACCGAGATTTGGGTGTACTACTCCTGGTTCATCCTCGGTGTTGTCGCCCTTGAATGGTCCAAGCATGGCCTCATCGGGGTTGAAGTTGCCATGCTAGAGACGAAGACATTTGGGGCGCCTCACTTGGTCGCACTGTTGAGCCACAGCGAAGGGACCTGGAGCGGGCCTGGTGGCTGGTTCAAATGCATCACAAAAGCCCTCAAAAAGAATGACAGCGGGCTGAATACCGGCTTGCTAGATTCTTTGAAAACCTACAAACTCTGGTACCTCCTCGCCTTCATCAGCCTGTCGTTATACGTCGCAATGCCTCTCTCTGGTCTGACTATGGAGCTATCCGAAGGCTATGTTCGTCTGAGGGAGATTTCAATGGTAGTTGGCCGAAACTCAACGAATTTCCATGAAAGATACAGTTTAGACTCGCTCCCTGTGGTGTGGAGTGCGTGGAAACTGGGATCCCCCGTCACACTGCCTGGGGTCGGGATCATATTCACTCCAGACTATTTCAATCGCGAAGGTTACGACGATCTAGGGGATAGTCCGAATATTCTCCCGACCGACCAAGAAATTCCTGAGATGTTCATCGTTCCGCAGGCGCTAGGTCCCATATCTGGCAATCCATGGGGCCTCCGAGTGGGATACAACTGCTCAATTATTGAAGACGTTTCTAAGTTTATTATTCTCGGCCGCCAAGTTGAAACATCTACGGGTTGCTCAACCATTGAGTCAAATGCGTCAGACTTCTGTGCTACGGC
Source organism: Colletotrichum theobromicola (assembly GCA_014705045.1). Taxonomy (NCBI): domain Eukaryota; kingdom Fungi; phylum Ascomycota; class Sordariomycetes; order Glomerellales; family Glomerellaceae; genus Colletotrichum; species Colletotrichum theobromicola. The sequence goes on along the minus strand of JABGLZ010000420.1, from coordinate 26,344 downwards.
TCAGGTTATTACCGGGGGGAGCAATGTATGGTTATATTCGGAGGTGGGAGACGGGCTGAACATGAAAAACCCGCGGTACCCCGATGACACTGCTGATAACCAGCGGGTCAATGTTCTTGAATGGGCTGTATGGCAAGTACGTACGCCCGCACACTACGAAGAACCTAAGAACTTTACCACAGCCGTCGGCCCTATCGTCCAAGGTATTAGTACCCCTTTTGTGAAAGCTAGCAACGGATCATGGGTCACCAATGCGACATTCTTCGGAGAAAAGCAACGCAAGGGCTACGACGACGAAATACGGCTCAAATTTGGCAGGTCTAAAACTCCTTTGGATGTAGCTGCAGCCATCGGAGTCCAATGTGTGGTAAGATACGCGTTCGGTTCAGCAGTGGTCGATGCAAGAACATCCAGCTTTTCCGGCTTCTACACCCAAGATCCTTTGTTTAGGATGAACGGGCTAGTTACCGGTCCAAGAGGGGTGGCAACAACGGCTGGTGTGGAGGACATTTTCAATTCACTCGGCGCCCGGGCCATTGAAGCTGCGTCCAACTCATATCAACTTTCCAGGTTTGTAAGCTCGGAGGAACTGCGAAAGTCGGCTTACTTGGCATTTGGCCACGAAGTTCTCGACGAAATGTACGACCACTATTACGGTTTCGAAGGTAGCTGGCCCCACGCAAACTTGACTTCGTCCAAAAAGGGCAAAGTCTTGACGAAGGGTGAGCTTCCACCGTTGGTGGCGGTGATTCCTTTTGGAATTTGGGCCGTTGGATCTTGTGTGCTCGGGGTCTTGTTTGGATTCAAAAAGAGGTTGGCGGATTCGTTGAATGGATTCAGCTTCTTCCGCTTCGGAGTTCATTCCGCAGACAAACTGAAGACCGAGGGGATACTGGATGCCAAGGAAGCTGAAGACGTTGCGACGTTGTGGACTCTGCCAGGGACATTGGAGAAGAGACCAGGCAAAAGCTGAATTGTGGTCACTTTCACTTCCTTAAGTTTATATGGTGTGTCGACCCCGGACTGGCAGGGTTGATGCCGGAACTCGTCCGTCATTCGGGCGGACGAATTTGGTCCGTGTATTGGCCTTGACATGGTGCTGGATTTATTCAGTAAAGTAGAGAATATGAAGCTCTCTCGAAAACTTTGTACTAGGAGCCTCCGAACTTTGAGGTATGAGTTCAAGTGCTCGGGAGTAAATCTCTCCCAACACGTTGTGACTGACCCCAATTTCTCCATACGGAGCCGTGATCGGCACATGTCGGCCTGCCCCGCATCGGTGCCGAGAACGAGTGGCCCCCGCCGATCGCGTAAGCAGCCGAAAGCGGGTCAACTACAACATCCGACACTTTCGGACGGAATTTGCGGCACCAACCAGGCAGCAACATCTCTGAAGCAGGCTGCCATATTCAAGCAGATAGAAAAACGGCGTCGAAAATCCAGATCTGGGACTTTGAAGCGGCAGGTGTTCGTCGTCTCAACTCTCAAACAACCAATTAAGTGTAAGTTCAGCCGCTACCCGCCCGCCCCTTTGCTCAGTGTGTGAAGTGAGTCTGACATGGATCCTTCAGTGGCGTCGAGATGACTTCTCCAACCAACCAAGATAGCTCAAAGCTGTTTGAACTACCCTGGGAAATCAGGGAACGCATTTACGAATATTACCTCTCGTTCGACCATGATGACTTTGGAGACACCCTCCGGCCTCTGCATCTTTACATCGAGCAGGGTGGTTACTCAAAACCAATCCCTCCACTGATGCTCACATCCAAGCGCGCATACCGAGAGCTCCATCATCGAGTCCATTCCGATGCTGTCATGCGGGTGCACACAGCGGGCTGGGGCGACCGGCGCATCGGTTTTGCGGTGCATGGAACGCTCCGCTTCGAACGCCTGCGCCGGCTGTACATGCTCGTCGCCATGGAGTACCCCAATTGGAACCGTTGGTTAGGTATGTTTGGCGAGGTTGCGCGGCGGGCAAAGAATTTGAACGAGTTGGTCATCGATTGGGAGCCGAGGCCGAGCAGCGGCAACGCCAAGGTGTGGGAGGCGAAGCTGACGGAAAGGAAACACGAGGAATTCTTCAATATTCTTTCAGATATGAAGAATCTCCAAGTCGTCAGATTTCACGGTGAAATGCCAGCAGGATGGAGGGATCGATTCGAGAAGGAAACATCCGCCAGGCTGGTTCTGTATAAGTCGAAATGGTGGAAGGAACCAGGAATGGAGTAGAAGTAGGCCCTAAACAACAGGCATCAATGACATTTTCGAAGAGAATTTCAACGTCAAGCTTGCTGATCAATGCTGTAAAGTCGCATGTCTTAGTCGTCTTGGGGCGGTCGTCAGTCTGATCATCCACGTCCGGTCATATGGCAGAAAAGACGCGCCCTGTCCGACGGCAACTGAGTGTCTCATCTGTGGATGAGATCTCTGGATAAGATGAAATCATTCGGTGTTGCTGGTTGTGAACGAGAAAGGGAGGTTGATAACAAAGGACCTTTCACGAAGCAATTAGTGGTGTCAGCTTGCAGGAATGTATTGCTTTCTCCGCAAATGTACATCTTACGTCAGTCTCCTAATGGGACTTAATGCGTCTCATGATTGGATATGCCACGACAAGTCTTCCGCCGTCAAACCCGGATGGCACTAGCGCTGATTGCGGCTTCCTACCACGCCGATACGGGCTCCTAGATCAGGCGGTCGGGATTACTTTAAGCCATCATAAATACCGTCTCCGCCTCCTCGCCATAAGTCTCTCCTTGTTTCACCTACTTCACCCCATTTCGAAGAGAACTCCTTGAAAGCCACTACGCCATTATCGTATCATCCCCGAAAAGATGGCGACGAACCAAACACTCCTCGTCATTGGAGCTGGCCCACTGATCGGACGTTCTGTAGCCACTTTGTTCGCTACAAAACGCTACAGCAATGTTGCCCTCATTGCTAGACGCGAAGACCAGCTGCAGATTGAGAAGAAGGCGGTAGAAGAAGCTGCCCCGGGTGCAACTGTCAAGACCTACACCGCAGACATTACCGACCAAGAGGCCTTCACCAAAGTGCTTAACCAAGCGGATGCGGATCTGGGTAAACCCTCGTGCGTCTTCTTCAACGCTGCCAGAGTGCAGATGTCGGAGATGCTAGTTCATGACGTGAAGGAAATGGAATATGATTTCAAGGTAATTCTGGAATTCCCGTCATTTCCGCTAAATTGAAACCACGTTAGACGAGCAGCAGACTGACACTCCCTACAGATCAACGTCTCTGCGTTGTACGCCGCTGCCCAGCGATACATCCCTCATCTCATTGAACTAGCAAAGTCCAGTCCCGAGTCGACGCCGGCATTGATCATCACTAGCTCCCTTCTTCCGTACAGCCCGCACCCTGCCTTCTTTGCGCTTTCTCTAGTGAAGGCCGCGCAGCGCAACTTGGCACAGACTCTCCGCATGTCGTACGAGTCTGAGGAAGTTCATATTGGGCTGATCAATGTTGGGGGACAAGTTTTCCCTGACCACGAGACCTTGAACCCACCCAACATCGCCCAGAAGGCTTGGGAGTGGTTTTCTCAGATTAAGGAGAATCCATCGTTTGAGGTCAAGATCTAAGGCAGAGCTAAACATCAAGATAGGGTAGAATAACAGTTATAATGGTGCTCAATCTTCTCATTTGTCAATTCTCATGTGCCTTGTGGTCAGGGCATTGAAATATTCTGTCATCCAGGAGCTAATATGGACATTGGGTTTATTGAGTTTCAATGTCTTCTGAAAGTAAAGAAGACCCAGCATACTTTGTCTAGCTTGATGGAAACAAAGCTCGCTTAACTTATTCTAAGGTGAATACTCCTCAGACTTGTGTCCTCAGGTCTTTCACCTCAACCTCCTCCTGCGTGAGGCGCCAAGCCCCACACAATTCCTTCACCCAGTCTTCTCACCCACCTCAGCTCTTGCCTTTTGACGATTTATTTTGATCTCACCTGAAATTTTCATCTTTGAGCTCGGACCACAGCTTGGGCACAAGAAGTTTTCTTCTGATTTTCAAAAATCAAAAATAACTTCACCACCCACCAACCCAATCTCACGAGATTGTCTGGACAACAACGTCACCAAATCGCTTCTTCACACGCGCTTTGGCTTTCGAGGCTTCGTTGCTTGTTTTTCTTCTTGACGAGCTCGCTTTTTAATTCATTCTTTCACACCATTCATTCACCTTCAACCTTTGCATCTTGTGATCTGCTTCTTTCACAATGGCCTCCATCACCCACAATCAAGTCGCCAGCACCGATCCCGACCTCGAGAAGGGTTGCATGGAAATTAACAACGAGAAGATCATTGGTCAGAGCAACATCTCTTCTGACTTTGTTATCTTCATCGATGACCAGACTGCCTTTACTGTCGGCAAGTGCTCCAGCCGCATCAATCAGCTGATTGATCTCCCCAGACTTCGGTATGCCTTTTCTGAGGGCTTCAAGGCTGGTTGGAGGGCCGCTCCGGCTGCCTTCGCTCTCTTTGTCATCCTCGAGTTCTATGCCCTGTTCCTGATACTACCTGGTCGCGCTGCTGCTCACGGAGTCCTTGGCTTGACTGGTGAGATTGCCGCTCGCCAGGAGTACTCCATCAACAACACCATGAACCTTGCTCACTGCATTCCCAAGCTTCAGGAGCGTGGAATCCTCGACCAATCTGTCACTCGCCGCATCGCCAAGTACAATGAGCATTCTCAGGTCATTCGCCGCAACGTCGACAACATCCTCAACACCAACCATGAGATCACTGATGGCAGTATCACCATGGATTCGACTGATGCCGAGGTCTTTGCCACCCGCGATGACGGCTGCGTTCTCAGCATTGAGACTACCGAGGGTCCCTTCTGTAAGTGCTCTGTTCTCGGAAATTCCAAGCGTTTCCTGCTAACTCCATTGTGACAGACGTCGAGGGAGAGTTCGTCCGCTGGGCTCTCTGGGACGATGAATTTGGCATTCCCATGTACCTCGACCTCCAGATCATCGACACCGAGACCTGCGACCCCGTCCCCGATGTCTGGGTTGAAGTCTGGCGTAAGCCCTACCCTTCTCACCATCTTAGAAATGTTCCGCTAACATTGTTCAGACGCGAACGCCACCGGCGTCTACTCCGGCGTCGTCACCAATGCCAACGGCGCCGGCGACTCGGACCCCGACAACGCCCTCAAGACCTTCCACCGCGGCCTCCAGAAGACCAACGCCGAGGGTGCCGTCTGGTTCGGCACGAACTTCCCAGGCCACTACGCCGGCCGCACCCCTCACGTCCACATCATGACCCACGCCGCCGGAACCGAGGCCCTCGCCAACGACACCGTCCAGAACAACGTCGCCACCCACGCCGGCCAGATGTTCTTCGACCAGAATCTCGTCAAGAAGATGCGCAAGCACGAGCGCTACGGCAAGAACAAGCAGCACTTCATCGAGAACAAGGACGACGCCTACTTCCGCCAGGAGGCCGAGTTCACCGACCCCGTCATGAGCTACGTCCTCCTCGACCAGGAGAACAAGGACATCGTCGAGGGCATCATGGCTTGGAAGCTCGTCGGAGTGAACATGACTAACGTCCGCGAGCTGTATGTTGCTGACACTTTCCTTGGTCAGTAAGCGCGACGATGGCTTTGCGAGGAGGAATTATGGGGGAAGAACAATGCTTTGGCCTCACGTCCAATAGAGGATTCGGTTGAGTAGGATGATTACCCCTGCTTATATGGGAGGTAACTTCATTGCAATGCAGATTGAGAAGTAGCTCTCAATCTTTCTAGGACTCGTTCTACATGCGTTGCTTCAGTGATGATCCTTGATAATGTCGTATCGTGACAATGTGTCTATGAGAGATCCATGGCATTGCTTTCCTTCTCTATGTTCTCATCCTCCCTCAATCCTAGTGACTTCAAAAACCGTATCACATCGTCCATACCAGCAGGCGAGTTGAACCAATGTCCCCCATCCGGATATTCTCTCCATTCCACCTGACTTCCGAACCCTCTCAGCGCGTCCCGCAGAACGCGACCATTCTTGATCAGTACCAAAGGATCGTCCACGCAATGCTCAAGTAACATTGGCGTATTTCGCAGTAGCCGGTCATCTTCTGGTACATCTACCAATCCCAATATCGCCTGGGTGTCGGCGAGTTTTCTCCCCGGGAACGGCATGCGGCAAGAGAACCCCAGAAATGCGCCCAGCCTTTGTTGTCCATCTGGCAACTTCAAATTGAGGAGCGTGTGTACACTCGTCGCCGCACCCTGGCTGATTCCTGCGAGGATGATGCGGTCGTACCTTCCGCCCACCAGCTCCGCCTCTTGGTTGATGAGCTCTCGGATCCTAGACACGCTACCCCTCAGGCCCTCGGCCTGTAGTTCCTCGCGCTCAGAGAAGTCAGATACGTTCCAAATGTCGAACCATTGCGACACTTTGTCCCTCGGAAAGGCGACGGGGATGCTCAGCTCGGCTTGGGGAAAGACCCAGCGGAATGACGGGAACACATCTGCTAGAGTACGGTTCCGGGAGTCTGTGAAGTACGCCAGAGATTGTGAAAAGGTTTGCGCATTATCGCCGCGACCGTGTAGGAAGATGATGGTGTGAGTGTGGGCCGTCAAAAGCGGGATGGTCACTGAAGGCGGGGACATCTTGGAACGCTGTTTGAGAGTCTGCGATGGGAAGATCGTGGATTTTCAGAGGTCTTGTGGACTGAGACATGATGAGCGTTATTTTTGTGATTGACGAGTGACGCCAGCTTGGAGGCAACTCCAGGCAGCCGTACGTTGCTGCCTATTGAAGGTGGCGGTGTTACTCAAGCTACCCCAAGCTGCTAACACACACTCATCGCAAGTCCCAAAGTCGTTTTTCACCGACCACGCTGTCGGAATGTTGCGAAACTGGAATATATCTTCAGTAATAATGCATGGATGCTTCGTTTTATTTTGGACAGCCTACCAAACGAAGCTGAGTGGTGAACCCGACTACAACCATCTTTGGGTTGACCAGTTATTCATCTGGTTCTTTGCTAATTAAATTTCCTATTTTCAGTGACATAATCAGTATTGGAAAACCTTGGTATTTATTCTCAATTTCTTATTTACCCCTTTCCTCTGATCATTCATCGTCAACCTCACCCTCTTGGTCCTTTTACAAGCATCTGAGATCCCTCTGATCTAGTACGCCGGCCGATTCATCCACTCTTTCAACATGCCCCTGATGCGGCCTTGTTGGTGGTTCGAACCGGTGCTGCTCGTGCTCTCGCGGCGACTAACGACATTGGTCAACTCGGATCCCCCGGACGGGGTCCTCGTCGCCATGGGTCTATTCTTGTAGCCTGCAAAGGTTTGGATTAGCCTCCTAGTCTTGATACTCGCAGATGATGTGTAGAGAGTATTACATGTGGTATCATATCTCTTCGGGTCTTCGATGATAGCAAAGAACTTTGCCTTGGCTTTGTCACCTGGCGCCATGTTGAATGCGATGCCTCGGTTCTTAATCTGTTGAATGGGATTTTAGGTCTTTCTTGATGTCAATCAATACAATATTTGAGCACTACGGTGTAAAGAGAGGGGTGATGGCATCAAAAAGCATACGAAAGAGGGGTAGGTCGTTCTTATGTATCCTCCAGCCCAATAACACCAGCAAGAACCTCGTGATTCTACCGCTGCCATAACCTGGGGTAAGGTTTGCCTCCAACCATTCCTATTCGTTCATCCCGTCCAAAGTGTTTCAACCATCTTCATTAGGATTCGGGGAAATGAAGCGGCCATCACCTTTTCAAATGAGGGGTAGCCCGCCATCCTCACACCAACAGGCCGATTTCACCGACTCACGTCGCAGCATGATTGAACCTTCTTTAACAATACCGGACCTCCGGTTGGTCATCAACTCTCCTGCTTATGCTATGCGGTAGGCATTGGCAGCTGGGCGTGGACCAGATGAGTCTCGACGCGGAAGGGGGGGCCGGTGGTTTCGGACCGCGAGGGGTCGGACGCGGTGCTCTCCCTGGCACGATCTCCGGTCGGGCCTTTCTGGATTATAAATCCGGACCGCGAGGTGTCCAATGCCGCCGGACTTATGCGCTTGTCACCGACAAAGTATAACTCAATGTGTCCAGACGGGGACGTTCGAACTATGTGTTATTGATGACTGCTGACCTCGGAAACTACCACCTGCCCAGCCCAATGGGACCTGTGCAACTCCAGTGCTGATACGCCAATTTGTTATTTTCAACCTCATCGACGATAGCAACGGCCATGTCTTCGTTGTATATACCGCCATTCGCTGCCTCAACCGCGGGATCCTCGGGACTGTCTACAAAGACCTGGTACTCTCCCGTTCGCACTCCTGGGCAAATACGTCAGCAAATACTTCTCAACTTAGCTCATAACACTTGCCTTTGTCACGCAACAGACCGGGAGGAGATAGGAATGACCACGATTTCTCCTTGACGCCGTTCCACATGGTAAAGGCGATCCGGCTACCATTGATCAACCCCAAGGTGTGCCTATCTGTCAAAGCTCCCTTCACCCAAGCACGCGCCCAATAGACGAAAGGGCTTAAGATCCAAGAATAGACTTGATATCGGAACAATTCGTCAGATCCCATCCCAAAATAATCGCACCCGACTGAAAGAGGCAGGACTTACATCTCGGCCGTTCAATGTGTGACCTGCTCCATTTCATAAGCGTGGCCACCAGGCTGATGAACCTGCTTCCGTGATCCAGCCCACGCGCCGTCATGTAGTCGAGATGCTCATCGGGCCAGTTCCACCTGCGACGAAGTCAGTCAAGCTGCTGCAGGAGTGAGCAGGGTCAGAGTCCATACCACCAACTAAACGCAAACCCCTCTTGGTCGGTAAGCTGTAGGCGATTGGATACGTGAATTGAGCCAGCGCCACCTATTTAACGTCTTAGAACAGATCACACACCAGCTGTCAAACACTCTGAAGGAGAACAAGTCAGCCTTACCAACAATGATGAACGGGCCATCGTGTGTCGAAGCCAATAAAGCCGTCTTGATCCTCCCATGTCCCTCGACAGCCTCCGAGTACACGTTCGACATGACTTTGAGACTCGGTCCGTAGCAGGAGACGATGGCGTCAAAACCAGACGAGAAGATTTCAACCAGTTTCGTGTGCTCTTTATGGATGTCCACCGACACTGACGACCAAGCGCCCTTGTTGGAGTTGGGCCACTGCTTAGGGGGACTCCGCGAGATGCCGACGACGGCGTGGCCTCGCGCCAAGAGCTCATCGACCACGCAGCTTCCCGCCTGGCCCTTGGGACCGATGACGCCGACTTTCAACGTTCTAGACATTGTTAAGTGCGTTCGTTTGATAGGTTGCGCCAAGAAGAGACTAAATGTCGATCCAAAAAAAAAAACCCGAAAATTGAATGATGAGAATTTGAGTTGCTGCGAACTGCTGTTGTACTTCAATCAACAATCATTTAAATACAAGCCTCTCCAGTCCGAAGAAGGATGTTTTCTGAATCCGACTTTCCATCACGTACGAAATTCAACACCCCATAACACGATGAAAGCCCGGGACATCGGACAAATCCGAAAGTCCGGATCGCCGCTGACAACCCCAGTTCCCACTGCCGCGCACCGATACCGAGTAGATCAACCACAGCGACATGACGAGATCGTGGGGTGTCGTTGACGGTTTATGGGGCTTTTACGAGATGCGCTGCAACATTGGTCCATGCCAGATCCTGTGCCTATGCGGGAGTCCCCGTGAACCAGGGTGTTCGTCGTCTGTTCCCTCGACAACACCGATCGTTTGTGTCCTCTCGGCTGAACTTGATCACGAGTTCCTCGCATTTCTCGTGTTAATATCTGCAGTTCCCATAACACAAGGTCACATGGGTGACTTGACGAATTGGGAATCATCCAGGACTGAGGTCACCTCCCATTAGATACTTCACTCAGTGGCTGGCAAAATAAACGAAGCTGATATGTCCATGCATATGTCTTGATTAGCCGGAGGACTATATCTACCTACTATTTCTCCTCTATCAAGCATCTTTGTCTCATGGCTCCCAGTAATTACCTCCCTCTATTCCTCTTATCTCAAACATAAATACTTTGTCAACACCGGAGGCTTCTTCTTACACATGGCATACGTCCTCCAGAAACAACACGCGAGCTGTGGCTGTACTGCTTTAGAAAGCGGGTTCTCTTTCCTTTTGGCGGCTCTTGAGCAGAAGGGTCCTCTAGAGACATCCATGGAAGAGCGCGGTCAGACAGTTCACACAAATGTAAATATGTTCAGTCGAGAAGTCCTTCGGGGTTTTTCCTTTTCTTCCTTCTTTTTCTTTTTTCTTTCCCTCTTTTCTTTTGAGGCTCAAGTATGAATCTGACCTTCTTTTTGGTATTCATTCTTCTCAGTTTCCCAGCCCAAGTCTTCTAGTCTTCATCCCGTCACCAAATCTAAACATGTGCTGCTCTCCAACCATTCTCAAGGACTATCAAAATATGTGTTTAAAATCCAACTTCTGCAGAAAACAAAGCCACTCTCTAAAGAGATGGACGTCTTAGGGGTCTTTGTTTCTCCACATTTTAGACTGTAACAGGAGCAATATCAGTGATTGCCCGAAAGAGCTGAGCCAAGATCAACTCAGCTATATGCACAGCTGCATGGCCATTGGCCAAAGATGTAACCAGCCAATCGCTCATTATGGCTTGTTCTAGGAACAGGCGGGGTAAATCTTTCCGAGGAAACGAATCAAGAGGGCAATGCTCCGCGAAGTGGCTGAACAATATAAGCAACTTCGTCCCAGGTGGCGAATCAGGCTCGGAGCAACCAACTGCTGGCGCAGAAAATCTGTCGAAGAAAGGGCGTACAAAAGCAAAGCCCTTGTCCCCCGTGCGCTACACTTTTAACGCGTGCTGGGCCGAGACATCATCAACGTCGAATCGATGGACTTCCACCTCGTCTGCTCCCGCACCTAATTCTACACCAAGCCTTGCCGCCCTTCTCGTTAGAGCCCGCCTTTTGGGCTCGATATCTTGCAGAGACGGCTGTGCCTGTTCCGGCAACAACCCCTCGAAGAAGTCGTGTCTGCGCCAGACACTCTGGAAGTCTGCACTGAGCTTCCTGTATTCCTACCGCGCTCTGATACAGCATGAAAGCGACTTTCGCCTTGCGCAGGACAACTCCCTACGGCCCGGCCAGATCGAATGGGCAGATTGGAAACGCTTCGTTGTATAACTTAATATGGAACATACAGATGGCCAAGTCCACGAGAGATTCATCTACGGTGAACTCCGCCGGAGCCGATTGGACAAGCTCCTATCCCTACTGTCACATTTCAGGCAGAGCACGTATGTCCCACGATGGTATCGCCACAGGGACTTCTTCCGCGAAAACTTTGCCTGGCTGGCATCTGCCACGGTGTACATCGCGGTTGTCCTGACGGCCATGCAGCTGGGCCTGGCCACCAATGCTCTCGCGGAAAACGCGATATTTCACTCCGCCTCGTAAGTGTTTACGGTCCTCGCCATAGTCGCGCCCTTGGCCGCGGCCGTTGTCATCATCACGCGTTACGTGTGCCGCACAGCATCGCACATATTCGGCGCCGACAAAGTCCGTCGAGAAATCGCAAAAGATGGAGGAAAGAGCGGTTTGTACAGTCGTATTCAACACTGTTAGAACTTCGCATTCAAGATTGCTAATCTTCTTCGGCTCTGAGACATGAGAAGGCCGCCCTGGGTTTCAGATATCTCGCGGATAGTGGTGTAGCGGGTTAGCTCGTGTGGCTCATCATGCATTACCAAGCGGACAAGACACAAAAGATATTGTCCTTCGTCAGGGTAAGTTCCTAGTGTTCATCCCATCAGAGGACGCAGCTCTAATGAATCCCGGCAGTCGCTCAAATCTCCCTAAAATGCACACGTCAAGGGTCGTCGCAAAGAAAGCGGAAATGGCAAGAGCCTTGGTCCCGTCCTTTCCCTCCCCCCCGTCCCTTCCTCCTCCGGAAGAGGAAGTGGCAACCTACGATCTGGTCAGGCTACCTTGGCAGGAAAGCCACCCCCGAAGCTCTATCAGAGCAAGCTCAGCCGGCAGTCGTCAGGGGGGGGTTCAACCCCCCCTACCACGCGGCCGCGTGGTCGAACGGTCAATACAGACCATGCAGAAGAGAGAGGTCCATAAAGGCCACGAAGACCAGTACAGGTCCACAAAGACCACACATTCAAATCGTAAAAACCGTCGGTTTTTCGTAGGGTTCCGTAACGAACCCGAGCTTTTTTGTGTTCTCTTCTTTTGTTTCCCTTTCCTATTGTCTGATTATAGTGGTCCATCTCCCGCCTCGTAAGCACCTTCTCAAACGTTGATATTTCATAATCTCAAGGGCTGATATTGGCAAGCGCGGAAAGTGGGACGTGAGCTAGAAGGTGCGAGAGCTCGTTCTTTCGACGTGAACAGGAGGATATTTCTCTGTATTGATGAGAGGCAGATACTGGCCCGGAGGGAAAGGAACGGCACCTACTCAGAAATCTCTAGACCCCATCCTGGAGATACCTTCAGGCAGTGATTCCCAACGATCCTCATCCAAGTCATCAAATGTATGGCTTGTGGCCTGGGAGAAGTAGCCGAATGGTTCTTCACCATGCGAATCCTAGATATCGTGTCAATGTTCCGATAATAGAGCCGGAATAGACTTCAAGCCGGGACGCTTCCATCGTCGCTTCGGTTGCAGAATCGATTTTATGACGTAGCATTAGTGCGACGCTGAGCATCTCCGGATATCACCGACTCGTGTGCAGTGACCGCGAAGTAGTGAAGAGTTATTACACAGCAATATATGAAAGGGAGAACACCCAGCAGCGGGTGCTCTTCAACGTTGAATATAAAAGTAGGCTAAAAGCACGGAGGGGGATCGGTAATCTAAAGCTCAACAGGAAAAACACTACGCCTTCTCAGGCTTAGGAACGTTCGGCGCATCCTCGGCCGCCGCCGCCGCAGCCGCATGCTCGTGCTCGTGCTTCTTGCCCTTCTTCTTCTCCTTCTTGACGGCCGCCTCCGCCACGAGCTGCTCGAACACGAGGTAGTCACCCTCCTCCTCGGGCGTGCGCTGGGCCTTGGAGAAGATCTCGGCGATAATCACCATGGCCTCGGCGCGCTCCAGACGCTTAGCCAGAGGCACCTTCTTGTCGTTGAGGACCGCGTCGCACACCTCGCGCAGGACGCTCTGAATCTCGAACTTGCTCCCGCGCCACGCCGCCGTCAGGATCTTGCCCGTGACCCGCCTCTCATACTCGGCCTTGGCCTCCTCGGACCAGTCGGCGCCACCCTTCTCCTCCATGCGTGCCATCTCCTCAATAGTCTGCTGAGCGTCGATTGCACTGCTAATGGTGTTCCACGTCTCCTTCACGATAGTGCCCTTGTCCTTGACGCGGCTGAAGAAGCCGCCGATGCCCAAGAACTTCTGGCTCCGGAGCAACGCGGTGGCCTTGGCAAAATAGGTCTGGCCGATGGCGTGCAGGATATCAAGACCGAACGACTCCATCTTCATGTTCTCCACCTCGAGGCGTGTCTTCTCCTTGAACGACTTGGTGACGTCAGGGCCCTTGTCAGTCTCGGTCCATACGCTTAGGCGGTCGAGGAGCTTGCGGGCGAGGGTATCGACACGCTCCTGGCGGACTCGGGCACGCTCCTTGTCGTAGGCGGCGAGTTGCTCGCGCTGCTCCTTAGTCAGGCCCTTCTTCTTCTCCTTCTTGCGCAACGACTCCTCGGTCTCGATACCACCGACCTCGTCCGACGGGCGATCCATAAGAGCGGGGCGGAGGGGAATTTGTGTGCGTTTCGAGCCAGAGGTGCCGGAGGGGCTGGGCGAGGCGTCCCTCTTGTAGGGAGGGGGTGCGGCTTCGTCGGTAGCAGTGCCAGAGGATGCGGCGGCGGCTTCGGCGGCGTCGCGCGCCTTGAGCTTCTCCTTCTCGTCCTCAACGACGACGGCAGGAGGCGGTGCGGCAGCAGTGCCGCTGGCGGTGGGCTTCTCTGCATCCTTCTTCTCACCATCGGCGGCAGTCTTCATGCTCTCCTTCTTGGCCTCCTCGGTGCCGGGGAACTCGCCCTCGGCGCCCTCAGCTCCCTCGGCTCCCTCCTCGCCCTCTTGCATCGTGATGTCCATTGTTGCGGTCAGATCTTTCATCAAGCTGATCTCGCCGATCCAGTCGACGAAGGCATCGCCACCAAAGATTGAGGTGAAGAACTCGGCGGGGTCGGCGAAGCCCTCTTGCGGCTTGGCGTGGTCCTTTCCATACTTGTCGTAGGCTGCTCTGAGGTCCTTGTCGGACAGGACTTGGTATGCTTCTCCGATCTCTTGGAACTTTTCGTGGGCGGTGGGGTCGTTGGGGTTCTTGTCTGTTGTGCTTGGCGTCAGTGATGCGCGCCCACGAAAAGACGTGCGATGTTCGTGGCGGGGTGCTTACCGGGATGGTGAACGATAGCCAACTTTCTGTACGCCTTCTTGATTTCGATATCGGTGGCGGCGGGCTTCACGCCCAGCGTGTCGTAGTAGGCCGTGTCGACGACCATGGTCGAGGTAATTTTAGGAGGGGTAAAGTTTGAAGGGGGGTATCAAGGTATAGCGATGACAGCTAGAAATCTAAGTAAGAGAGTCGCACCGGGAAAAGGGGAAGAAAAAGAGAAAAATACGGTCGGCGCGGCAGAGGTCAGAGATCGCGGGGTGGTGGCGGGTAGGGATACCAGCGATTATGATTCAAGCGGTGGACAAGGTAGGTTGGCGATGAGGTAAGGTTGCTGAGGTAGGTAGGTAGGTCAGGTACGCAATATCCTCGCAGAAAATCACAAGGAAAACTACCTTGGGTAGGCGACGCACGCACACGGTGACGGTGACAGCAGGTGCACCCGCCCGGACGGGAAGCCGCAACTCAGCACTGCTGCTGGGCTGAATTTTGGGTGGATTTTCGTTTTTGCGGTGGTGCCCCGCCAAATTACGTAGGTCGATGGCAGCTGGCCATTGCAGATGCGCTCCCAACTCCAGTCCAGGCCTTGGTGGGCTGAGGCGACGTCCACGGGTGCCGAGCCCGCTGACGGCCCGCTACTTCCCCAGCGAGGTGGCATCTGTTGGGCTGACTTGACTGTTCACCCAGTGATGCCCGTCACACACTTCAGGCGACGTTAGCTGGCGAAGTCCACTGCGGCCTTGGAGATTACGCGGACAGGGTCTTGCTGACAGGGATGACGTTGCACGGCATCACGATCATGTTGCGACCGTCCTGCATCGCGACCGTAGAGTTCAAACTTGCCGTGCAAACATGGTTGCTGCTGCTACCAACCGATTGCAGCAAGCTTGTCGGATTGCCACAGCACCTGTATGAACATGGAAAGCCACCGTTTACACGTGCATGTTGTGATGGAGTTCTCCCGACATAATCGACGGTCATCGCCGCAACGTCCTGAATAGGGCTGCTCAACGCCGCGAGTCATCCAGCTTCCAGAACAATGCCAGATCTTCGGCATAGCTTCCGCCAGCTTCTATTGCATACACTACCAGTGGGACCGGCCCATGCCACTGAATTGCTCATCGCGCCGGCCAGCCCGACTCACCATGTACTCTCACTCTGCACTGAAGCTCTGCGCTGACCTTTGCCCGATTGCTCTGGATTCATGCTATGTTGTTGCCATTTTGGCTTGAACTATCATTCCACTTCAAAGTCCACATCCCTGTGTCATTTTTTCTTTCCGCCTCATGATTTCTTCCAAAGCAAATAGCTCCCGATACGCCAATTCCAAATCTATTTCATTTAAACAACACCGTTGGCCTTCATGCGCTGGAAGCACGCCCTGTAGGCGTCGTGAACCTCGGGCACCGTGTAGCCGTACTCCTTGAGCTTCTTCTCCAGCTTGGTGGTGTCGAGCTTGCAGTTGCTGCGACCGGCCTTGATGACCTTGGCCTGCTCCTCGAGGGAGAAGTTCTTCCAGGTGTAGTCGGGGCGGACAATCTCCTTGAACAGAGAGAGCACCTCGTTGTGTGAGATGGCGCCGGGGTTTGTGAAGTTGTAGATGCCGGTATCCTTGTGCTCGGCCATGAGGATGGAGGCGGGAAGAAGGTCGGTGAGGAGTGTGTTGCTGTTGGGGATATCGACGACACGGTCGTACTTGGCAATCTTGGTAACGAAGTTACGGGGGTGCAGGTCGTCACTGACAGGCATGCGGAGACGGAGGATGAGGCAGTTGTTGTAGTGCTTCATGATCTGGGACAAGTTAGCTTTGGCATCGCAAGCACGGGAAGTTGATAACCTACCTCCTCAACGTGGCCCTTGGTGTCGGAGTAGAAGCTGCCCTTGAAGTTGGCAGGGTCGGTCTCGAGGTAGCCCGGGCCGCCAATGGGGTGGGCATCATCGTATTGGTAGATGCAGCCCGTGGCGAAGACGGTGCAGTGGATGCCCTTCAGGAAGCAGGCGTCGGTGAGGTTCAGGGTGCCGATAACGTTGGATCGCATCGTGGCCTCCTTGTTGTCCTCGCACCAGTCGACGTTGGGGCGACCAGTGCAGCCGGCGCAGTTGAGGACGTGGGTAGGCTTGACCTTCTCCAGCTCGGCAAGGACGCCCTCGCGGTTCTCCATGCGGACGGTAGTGGTGTAGACCTCCTTGCCATCCTTCTCGAGGAGAACCTTGAGGTGGTTGGCAACCCAACCCTCGCCTCCCCAGATGAGGAAGCGGTTTGCGGAGTGTCCGTTGGTGGCCATTGTGATGATGTTGATGAACGTGTCGTTATCGGTCGTTCGTCGGGGTCGAATTGGGCTGGTATCGGCTCGCTGGGATGGTGTAAGTTGGGAGGCGGCGGTATGTAGCTGTTGGCGGTCTTATATGTCGTCCGCTGGCAAGGGATGGAGTCGTGGGGTGGGATGGGAAGAGGATGGGAAAAGGACAAATTGAGTAATTTGTAAGACAAGATAGCAATATCAGCAGAGAAAAGGGAAGGCGTGAGACGGGATTATTTATCTGGGGTAAGCATGGCAGCGGTAGGTGTGACCCAAGGGAGAGAAGGCGGAAACTTTCAGTCCAGGTACGAGTCGTATCTGCATTTCAGCCCATGGTCGAGACTCCATGTCCCATTGTCCCATTTGGACCGTTCACAGGAAGCAGCTGCCACCGGCACTGGACAGCAGGCGTTCAATGTCGTGCCCACCCCCACCTCCGGGAACTGCACTGGTCCTTGACACTCTGGACGCGAGCGGGCTTGCACACGTTGGTGCTGGCAGAGGAATGGAAGCGTGGAGGTACCGCCTTCACCGCGCGACCCTGCAGCGCAACTTACGTACCTCGAGTACGAAGCTTGCCAGGAGCTACGTTCCATGTTGATGGGCGCGTGTTATCAGACGGGCCTATCGTGCCTATTTTCAGTCAATGGTCGGCGGAGCTTTGGCAAGGCTATGGATATGTAAGCAGCGCCACGGAAAGCCAAAGACAGCAACTGGGACGACAAAGTATTGTTAGTGGGAGACTTGAAAGACAAGTAGCTACTTGTTACTGCCGTCGTTGGGAGGCTCAACGGCATGTATCGCGGATACGTGGGCCTATGATGAAGGGGGCTAGATGTGCTCGGTATGCTCCCTTGGGGATGCAACGAGTGAGACATGCGCGGACGGAGTGCACACCGCATCGTGCTCCCTTGAGTCGGGTGGCGGTGGAGGGGAAGACGGTTGAGACGTGAGACTTGGAGAAGAAGCTCCCCGTGGCTGTCTCTGTTCTTGTTCCAGCGTCATGCCATTCGCAAGGAATGGTGGAGAAACAGAGCCTCACGGCTGATATAGAAGCCAAGCATATCTATCGAGTTGTGTGGTGTACGACGAACTGGAACCTTGAGATAATATCCCAAGGACCAGACGATTGCGCACGCGTGCTCAGGTTCGGATAGTCGGGTCGCGAGGGGGAGGCTGAGCTGCTGCGTTTATTGGGAGGTGAATTGCATGCGTGAAATAAGTCGACTGCTCTCTCCACCCACACCTCATCTGGCGTGACAGCAGCACTGAGGTGAAAGAAGGGACGCAGGCCCGGTACTTATACACCATCAGTCTCGGCCTCTTGGGTGCCGCCAAGATGCCCGAAGTGCCAACGACGCTCGATGCGAGCCAGAGAGGGAAAAAGAAGAGTCGCAAGCGGGAGCCATTTTCAACGACGCAGTCGCGGATGGAAGACCCTGAAATACGGGCAGTACCTTCCTTCTCAGGCAGTACCAACAGGGTCGTGATCCGTGCCCCGCTTGGTTGGGAAGAGAAAAAAAAAAGGGACCTGCATCGCTGCACCGACAGTCAGCACCTTTCAGCAGCCAATCATGCCGCGCCGTCCGTCTCATTGGCTCGCTTAGGTTTAGCCGAACCGCTGCTCCAGTTGGTCCCGTCGCCTGCCAAATGGGAGCTACGAATGCGATGCAGTTGGTGGCCTTTGGAGCCTTCCCCAATAGGGCCCTCGACTGCGAGCTTCCACTGCGCTGTTGGGCCCGTGGCAGGCTCGCAGTCAGGTAAGGTACGCCGTGTGTCACTGTAGCATGGCGCCGCTCCCCGCCCATCCGCGCCGGTTCACCGTCCGCAGCAGCCAACCACCGCGTGAGCTGTCAACTGAAAAGGCGGGCAACCACAGCGCCGTCAGTGGCACCGCAGCACCCCTCAGCGCACTTCACTGGACGGGGCCACACCACACCACCGTCGGAGCTTGGCAGATCGTTGCATTTTGGCAAATTTGGGGAGGAGCTGCCCAGCCCAGTTCCTACCACGACATACCTTACCCGCCGCGTGGGATTGGCTCATGCTGATGACAGCGGAGAAATCTTTCCTCCTATTCCAGTTCCCCGTCAACTGCTGTCGCTCCCGTCGTGTGTTGTTGATCTCCGGTTCCCGTCGTCACCGGTCACCCAGATCGCTTGCTGCAATCTGCACTTTTGCAATTTCCTTCCTTGAGCATAAGAAGCGTCCGTGTCCCTCGCGAACTCGTCTGATCCAACCCCTCGGGACCTGGAGAAAACTGCAACTGCTACTGCAACTGCAACGACACCGCAGCCTTCTGCTACACTGCGCGAACTTGCGGCCACCGAAGCAACTGGCGATTCTGGATTCTGCGCCGCCGCCACCGCGACAACAGTCTGGCCTGGCCCTTTTCTCCTCCTCACCATCCGTCGCCGCGCATTCCGACTGCCCTTGAGTCGTCGTCTCCTCTGCAAATCTTGTCCTGCCCAACGTCCGTCGCGACGACCGCTTGCCATCATGGGCGCCCTCTACTACGTCCTCCACCCGAACCAGCTTCGCTCCATCATTCAATGGTACCGTCTACCTCCCTCTGGCTGATGTGCGCATGTTATGCGCTCATTCTGCAATCCGTATGCTAACTAGACTCTAGGAAGGTCTGGCACGAGCCTGTCCACCGCCGCGACCCCTCCAAGGAAGACCCGACCCTGAGATCATGCTTCGAATTCCTGAACAAGACCAGCCGTTCCTTCTCCGCCGTCATCCAGGAGCTCAACCCCGAGCTGCTCGTCCCCGTTGCTCTATTCTACCTCGTCCTGCGCGGACTCGATACCATCGAAGATGATATGACGATTGACATCAAGGAGAAGGAGCCTCTCCTGCGCAAGTTTGACACCCTGATGGAGCAGGACGGATGGACGTTCACCGGTAATGGCCCCAACGAGAAGGATCGCGAGCTTCTGGTGCACTTTGACGACATCATTGTTGAGCTGAAGAAGCTCAAGAAGCCCTACTACGACATCATCAAGGATATCACAATTAAGATGGGCAACGGCATGGCCGATTACGCCCTCGACACCGAGCTCAACGCGAACGGTACCAAGACCATCAAGGAATATGAGCTGTACTGCCACTACGTGGCTGGTCTGGTCGGTGACGGTCTGACGCGCCTCTTCGTTGAGGGCGACCTGGCCAACCCGAAGCTCCTCGAGCGCCCCGAGCTCACCGAGTCTATGGGCCAGTTCCTGCAAAAGACGAACATCATCCGTGATATTCACGAGGACTACCTCGACAAGCGCGCATGGTGGCCCAAGGAGATCTGGAGCAAGCACGTAGACAAGTGGGAGGACCTGTTCAAGCCCGAGTACCAGCGCCAAGCCCTCGAGTGCAGCTCAGAGATGGTCCTGAACGCGCTCAAGCACGCTGAGGAGTGCATCTTCTACATGGCCGGCATCCGCGATCAGAGTGTCTTCAACTTCGTCGCCATCCCCCAAAGTATGGCCATTGCCACCCTCGAACTCGTCTTCCGCAACCCCGCCATCTTCAACAGCCACATCAAGATCACCAAGGGCGATGCATGCCAGCTCATGTCCGAGTCAACGCAGAACCTGATGGTAGTCTGCGACGTTTTCAGGAGATACGTCCGCCGGATACACAAGAAGAACGATCCGCGCGACCCCAACTACGTGCAGATCAGCGTGCAGTGCGCCAAGGTACGCGACGACGGCTTTGCCCTGCGCCTTTGCCCATGTCAAAGAAAAGTCAATTGCTAACACAATGCGCAGATCGAGCAATTCATCGACTCATTGTTCCCGAGACAGGACCCCAAGAAGCTCGGAGACGCGGCGAAACAAAAACAGCGGGGCGAGCCGGGCATGGACCCAGGCGAAGCCTTCATATTGGGCGGCATGGTCCTGCTGACCCTCTTTTTTGTCTCTGCTCTCATGGTCAGTACAAAAATTTCTTCTCGCTTGTTTTCTCTTCCTTCACCAACCTCTTCTCAATCGTCAACCTCAACACCGCAACTGACACGCCCCAGATTGGAACGGCTTGGTTCTTTGGTGCGCGCTTCGACACGCTCTGGAAGTCGGAAAGCGTCTACTGGCCCGGCATGGAGCCCAACGCGGCGAAGCCGTTGGAGCATCAGGAGCTGTAACACCAGACATACGAGAACAAATGATGTTCTTACGCTTCATCTGACTTGTTGACGGTACATATTGATGAGGAGTTTTTCGGTTGCTCTGCCGATTTCCGGTCACGAGATATTGAGCCCATACTAATCTTGCTAATACACACCATCCACGATGGTTTTTGTGCGCCAAGCCCGCTGTTCGTCGCCTTTTTGAACCTACGCCATTGAGATGACTTTCTTTCTTTCCACATGGACAAACCCAAGCACGGATGTCAAATTGCAATTCAGTCCCACCTCTTGGTGGTCATGACTGTGGTTGTGCCGAAGAAGTGCTGATATCAAACCCACCGGCAAAGACCTCGTCCACAGCGGCGAGTACGGGGCGAGCGTATCTTCCACTGTTTCCAGGGATGCGCTCTTTTGCTTCGGCTTGCAAACATACCTTGAAGTGTCTCCTCCGTTATATGTTCGGCGCCGATAGTTCGGACTCCTCAAATGTCGCGACTGCCCACTGTCGTCACCGTCGTCGTCTGATCCACGGGCATACTCCCATCGGGTGACAAGACTGCCACCGACGCAGGTATATGAAGCAACGGGGAAGGAATGAACAAGCCTCCCATATCTATATCTCCTTCGGTTCCCCAGATGTCAGGGAAGGCGCGAATCCAAAATGAATTCAAATCCCAAAATCCGTCGAAGCAGGGGCAAATCGTGGCCAAGTCTTTTGTCAAGACCATGTCGTAGGGCTAGGCTTAGCTAAGACGAGTTAAGGTAATGCGTGCCCGGTGTTCCGCCCTCGCGACACTTGGCTTTTTTTTGTCTTTTGCATATCGGATGAGAATCCTCTGTCTCGCAACCACCGGACTTTAGCCTTGGAGCTGGCCGGACCGAAGAGTCGTACCTTTTTGAACGTCCCGTCTTTCCCGCGCGCCGCGAGCTGCGAAGCGAAAGAAGGGGGGCGAGGGGGGACAGGCACGCTGGATGCGGCTCTTGGAAGGCTTCTCGGCGTTCATGCGTCGGGGGAGAGAAGTTCCATTGCCCGTGCGGCAGCGCAGCTAACACCCGTTGTTGCAACGCTTGCTTGTTTTCCCTCTCTGCCCGTACGTACCAACCCATAATTTGCTGCGGTGAATTGGGTGGTCGTGGTACAGGTTACTAAGTTGTTGCTGGTCGTCTTGTGTTCTGCCATTCTGCTTCTTTGCTCGAGGACATTTGAGGTTCTCTCGGAAGCCCGAGTCATTCTGAGGGATACACCTGTGACAGACAGCATATCTTATTTTCGGGCCAGTAAAGAAAACAAGATACAAATCACAAATAAGGCACGCGCAATTGTCGGGAAATCCCCTGTTTGTCTTTCTTCAGCTGGTTTCTGCTTCTCAGCTTCTTTTCTCGTCTCGGTCCCTCCATCCCAAAAAGGCCTGCGGCAAGCTGGAGAAAGGTGGTTCGTTACAGGAAAACCGCGGGTGTCAGGCCCATGACGCCAAGAACTCGGTTCTCCGTACTTCTTTGCAACATCCTTTGCCCCCTCCTCCCTCCCCCTTCCCAGACCTCTAGGATTGGATGGATGGGTATCCGGGGGTCTGCTTCAGCGTTGTTTTGTTGTTTGGGGAGCGGTCTCTCTGCGTTCTACGTATCTCGCTTTTTACCTTGGACAAGGTCTAACATAACGAACATGGCCTCGATTATTATGGAGCCAGCTCGTCTTCGGTTTTCACACTTCTCGCCGTGAGAGGAAGAGATACACTGCCATAAGGAAAACCAAAACACCCCAGTAGCATTTCCTATTCCAGTCTCGGGCTGCTAAGTTGGGGAGTGTGGTTTTGACTCGTGCTTCGGGGGGCTGATCCCTCAATTCGCAACAACCCAGGTTCACCTTTTACCGTACCTATGCTTCCCTCAGCGCAGCGGGTAAAAAGAAGCTTTCGGGAACAATGTCAGCGAAGACGGGCTGAGGCAGGTTGAGGAAGGGATGCAGGCCTGGCCTCTCGGAAGCCGTCTTCCGTTCTATTGGGGGGAGTCCCCCGTCCGTTCGTTGCGGTTACATCATAATTCGGTAGAGGGCAGCCAGCACACACAGAGAAAGAGGAAGAGAGAGAGAGTGAGAGTTTTAGACTACTCCGTCGGGCAATTCTTAAGCAATTTTAGCTTTCTACTTCTTACCTTCTTTTTTTTCAACTCAACTCATTCTTGGTCCCATCTATCCAACATGTTGCTCGATAAAACTTCTGCCCCCAAGGCACACATTCCGAGCAAACCCCCCATCGTATGATGAGAGAGCTAGTCAACTTTTGGAAAACCTCGAGGCCGTCCGTCTGTTTTTTCTACAGAAACCCGAATGCGGTGATGGGTGGGTGGCCTTGCCTTCAGGTTGTTCGCCGCTTCGGCCGGAGAACTCCCCGCGTGCGAGGAGAGGACAGACACAAGCAGCGGCGCTAAGTTCATCCCATCCCCCGTCGTGCAACTGCAGCGTGCCGTGAAACCTTGTTTCGCGTGAGAGAGCGAGCAAAAGTCTGTACTTGTACTGACTGTGCCTTGTCCGTTGTCCGTTTTGGCTCTGACCGCTAGACCTCCCCGAAGTTGAAGTGGGTGTGCTTGTGCGTCTGAGTAAGGTGTAGTGTCGTCATGGCGTCATTTTTTTCGTTGCGAGAACTCGGGATGAAATAAGAGAGAGGAAGGGCTGCCATGCGGTTAACGGGATGCTCCAAGTTCGAGATACCGCAATCCCGATCTCGCATCGTATCGGTAAAGACCCAAACGCGAGCGTCTTTCGCAGATTGGGTTTTCCGTCTCCCGAGTGACGTTCTTTCGCCTCCCCATCTCATCTCGTTCCAACGGTCCGGTGAGACGGGGGGTGGTGGGGTTGTGTTGATCGTCGGTTTTCGCAAGTTATGATATGCTGTTGCACGTATTGGAAGATCGTGATGAAGGTGAAAGAGTCATTTCACACAATGGATAGGCAAGAAGTCAAGTTTAACGTCTTGTAGCTGTCTGCTGTCATTACCTAAGAGTCTCCATCTCTGCTCCGTTACAAGTAAATACAGGTTGTTGGCTTATAAATGAAAAATGATCCAAGAAAATTCGTTGACTAGACAAGAGGGAAAAGGTTGTGAAACCCAAGACAGTGAAGAGATACGAGGAAACCAGCCCCGTCGAGGGTTTTTGTTCTTTTTCTTTGCAGCTTGTCTGTGGAAAGTTTCTTGAAATGCGGTATGGTGTTTGTGTGATGACCTCTTCTTGCTTAAAAGTGTCTTTTTACATACAAGTTATCCTCTCTCTCTGGTCGAGAGACGGGACAGGTTTTGCAGTCGAAAAGGCCCGCGCGCCATGCTATGACTGGGTATCCTCTAATAAAATGCCGTGAATATTTTTACTCTCTTCTTTGCGCTTCGTCTCCTCCTCGAACCAAAAAAATGAAGTACACAAGTGACGCGGATATTAAACCAAGGAAATCGAGGTTAAAGAAAAGACGCCATGTGTGGTTTCATGCTTCGAGCTCTCGTGAATGGTAATCGGACCAATGAAATATGTCGCTTAGAGCTGGCCGTTGTTGGCGATGCGGTTGGTCGTGCCGGCAGTGTTCTGCTGGACGGTGGCGCCAGAGGCATCGGAGAGGGCGAGGATGCGGTCGGTGACGGCCTTGACGGTGTTCAGGCCCTCGAGACCCATGAGGTAGGCGGCGAGACCAGCAACGTGGGGAGAGGCCATGGAGGTACCAGAGAGGGTGTTGGTGGCAGTGTTGGAGGTGATACCGACGGACAGAATGTTGACACCGGGGGCGAAAACGTCAACGGACTTGCCAAAGTTGGAGAAGGAGGCCTTGCGGTCGTTGCGAGCGTCAATGGCACCGACGGTGATGGCGTTAGGCGCGGAGGCGGGAGAGGTGTTGCCGGCGTCCTGGTTCTCGTTGCCGGCAGCGACGACGGGAACGACACCGGCGTTGTTGAGAGCCTGGATAGCGCGGTTGACGGCCTGGGAAGCGGAGCCACCAAGGGACATGTTCATGACAGCCTTGCCGGTAAGGTTCTTCTTCTGGACGTCGTCGATAACGAACTGCATGCCCTCGAGGACACCAGAGTTGGAGCCAGCACCATCGCCATCGAGGACCTTGACACCGATCAGGTTAACGTTCTTAGCAACACCGAAGGTGCGGCCGCCAATGGTGCCAGCAACGTGGGAGCCGTGGCCGTTCTCATCAGTGTCCTATCTCATGTCAGTTCCAACCGCTGTGGAGTGTAAGCTGGGAGTACGTACGACGCTGTTGATGAAGTTGGCGCCAAAGGTGGCGCGGGTCTCGAACTCGGAGTGAGTGGTCATGATACCGGTGTCGACAATGTAGGCGGTGATACCCTCGCCACCCGTCTGGTCAAAGACGTAGCCGGTCTCGCCAGCAGCGGCGTGAGACAGACGGACAAGGCCGGGAGGGGCGTTGGTCTGGGAAACGGTGGCGGACAGCTTAACCTTAGCATCCTGCTCGACGTAGGCGACCTCGTCGGCGCTCATGACGGACATAATGAAGCTATCGTCGGCCTCCATTGTCATGGCACGCCAGCCGTTCATCTTGAAGCTCTTAGTAGAAGTAGAAAGCTGGCGTCCGTCAAGGGCGCGCTTTCCAATGTTGCGCTTCTTGATGGAGGAGATGAAAGACTGCTGCTTCATGTCGATGGCATCATCGTCGAAGGTGTTGTTGTAGACGACAATGTACTTGTTGGGAATCAGGTCCAGGGCGTCGAGGTTAGAGATGGGGACACCCATGAAGGAGCCGGATGTGTTGGTAGAGCTGGAGCTGGCTCCGAGGCCGAAGGGGGCGGCGAGGCCGAGGGCGGGCAGCAGAGCCGCGACGAAGGTGGAAACGGCGCGAACCATGTTGGGCGAGATGTGTATGTAAACACGGGTTGTTGATATTTAAGCAAGGAAGGTTTGTACGGGAGAGAGCTAGCTCGTCGTCGTGTTTGGTGTTTTGAAGAAGCGAAAATATGAGACCGCTGGTCTATGAGCAAAAAAATCGACGGTTGGAAAGAGGTCGTCGAGGTGTGCGTGGGAGTGAGTGAGTCGTGGTCGAGCGACGGAAGGAGTGCGATGTTGAGAGAAGATGCAATAAAGGATCCGGATACCAGTCACGACACAAAGCCTTTGTTACGCTCTTGATCTCAAGTCAAAAAAAGCCCGAACCGGTGTAAAACAAATATGATAAAAGAATAGGCGAAGAAGTGGACGGAGGTTGTTGGAGAGGAGGTATAGCTATCCGGCTGCACGGGAGACGTGGGAGCTGACTGATGGATATACTAAAATGGAGAGAGGATTGGAGGAAGGAGGATGGAAGACAGCAAGAGAGAGAGACGGAGCAAGAAGATAAAAGACGAAAGGCCAAGCGCAGCTGGGTCTGGATGGAGGTTGAGAGAAGTAACTTAAGTATAACGACGGGCCACGAGGAAAAGAAGGGGGGACGAAGTGGACGACAGGACTAGGGGACGGGAGCGAGCCGGGGGGGGGGTCTGCGGTACATCAGGT